>JABASH010000837.1:0-32742 GCA_019776445.1 Tomocerus maximus | reverse complement strand
GCATGTCCTGTCTTGTCAAGACTGTCTATAATTCCACCTGTACATTCCATAATTGTCTCTAAGTGTAATCAAATAGGACTGCATTTAATTTCATTAATTTGCATCGAGGAAACTATAGTATGTATCTAGCGGCTATTATCTTGTTGTATTGGGTATCCGTGTAAGCAACTACCTATCAAGAACGTCTGTTTTATCCAAAAAGAAAAAAGGGGCTGCACTGACACCCCGTATTTATCTCCGCTCAGTCAGTAAAATTGATATGATATGATGCATGATGGGGAAAAATTGTCTATCAGGACAAGATCAAACAGCGACATATTTATGAGAATTCTTTGACATTTGACGTACGGCTCGCATCCGAGCACCGCGGTTGACTTGCGGAGCTATAGGCTAAAGCAAATTGTAAGCTCATTGCGTACCTACCGATGTAATAGCATGAAAGGAAGGAGTAGTAATAAAATATCCACATAGGTACATGTCGTCCTGGTATAAGCAAAATAGTAAATGCAATTCATGTGACAAAGAATTTTTACTTTAATAAATACATACACAGCATTCTGGGTACGTCAGTTGAGGTCCCTATCGTACCTACTGACTTATTATATTATCTATCTCTCCGTACATCTAAGCAATGGAGGAACATACATTGAATTTGTCTCCCTTAGCAAGACAAGTCAAATCAAGACAGAGGAGAAGAACAACAAGGATTGCGACCTTTAGCTAAACATTGGAAATGTCGGTGAATGGTCAAACGACAGTTTATCTGTTGTTGTATCTTTGGGAGATGGGCCTTTAGACGGATGAATGATAAATTGATCCAAAAGGAGATATCACTTTTCTTACACACATAAAGTCATACTCTATAAGATCCCATTAGTTATATTTTATCCTGAACCGTTACTATACACATTTATACGGCAATGTCTGCATTATGTTAATAATATAGCATAGTTAAGATACTCAGGTATCGTATAGGCTCGTAAAACTTATCTTTAGTCGATTAAAGTGCACCATAATATGGAAATCTACATGGTAAGTACATTTTGATAAGCCTGAATGTCATTGCGTAGTATTTTACGACTATTTGATTGAATGAATTTTGGCGGTAGTCATTCCTCTACCTGAATCGAATACATTAATAGATTGTAAATCTGATGCGTAATGCGTAAAGGTAATATTTACCTGTAGTAGCTGTACATAGAATGACAGTAGCACTCTTAAAGACACAAGTCTCATAAAAAATAAGCTTTCACTTGAATTAAGTAGTAAATGCTGTGACAGAAACAATATTACAGACCAGGTAGCGAAGTAAAAATTAGTCAGATGAAAATTCAAATGCTACTACAAATATCAGTAGACTGGCTGGACAATGGTAATCTGTCTCCTCTCCTACTGTTCATATTTTGTATTGTCTAGGGATTTATTTTAAAGTTATATGATGACTGCTGCTTTGCATATAGAAAATAGGAGAAAAAAAGATGCTGTGAATCAATTGGACACTCCATCATATCATGCTGAAAATAACACTGATTGAGTGGATCTTCTATCAAAGGGTGATAACTCCATAGAATAGTAATAAGGTGTATGTATACCAGTAGTAGGTACACTTGTGAAAGGACAAAAATAAATTGTGAATGGGAAATTGAAGGTATGTCTCGCTTCTGGATTTCTTGTCAGAGGAAATTCACAGTTGGATGCGCTGTTTTTCATTTTTACAAAGATAGCTATCAAATTACTTGGCAAGAATGCAGCTTCTACTGTGAGTACTTGTATCATCATGAGAAATGCCATGTAGGCATTCGCGAAAATACACAATTTTTGCACCAAGAAAAATTATTGTGTAGCTTACATACAGAGTGCACACTTTAGTAACATGCGAAAAGCTGCATGCAATACAGCAACAATGGAATAACTCATTGACCGTTAGTTTCCACATTGGAGGAAAGAATTTATCTTGAAGATGTAGCAGCTTCAGACGCCCGTGTTATCAAAACTGACAGTTAAATCCACACTTAACGATAATGATTGACATATTGTATCATTAAGTTGGAGGGAGAGTTGGTAGTGCAAATTATTACTGCAGTAGGTGTGTGATTTGAGAAAAGAAATAGAGAAACGATTTGGGTGGTTCTATTTGCTTGTTTCAATCAGAACGCTAATGTTACTAATAATATGATACCAAATGAGTCTTTGGGGCGGGTTCGCAAAATGCAACATGCAACCAGCACCACATTAGATAATGCAAATAAAGCTTGTTTTCTCTTCCCTTTATTGTATGGAAATGTTATTTCGTAGTTGCCATTCTATTTTATGGTTTCCTAAGCGGATTTAGCGTAAATCTTCCCAAGTGCTGCCTATGGGACCATTAAACACATTAAAAAGTTGAGTGCTTGACTTGACGCTCCTGTGTCTAAGGCCATATAAAAATCTGGAATGGGAAAAACCGGTCAAAATCCCTTTTCTATATACAGAGTCCAACATTGCAATGTTATACTGACACGTGATATGTTTGTATATGTACCAACAAGTTTATTTGAGTGATGCGTCATTAGTTGTCTATGTCTACAATAATACACTGGTATGCATAATGTGTAATTTAATGTACAAGAGTCGACACTTGCAGCAATCCTATATGGGAGTAGGTCGGGACAAGTATCACTGTGCAGAATAATGACTCCACTACATTGTAGATCAAAGTTTCATAGTCGACTATAGTGATTAGTAAAATCTAATAGATTCTTTAGTTACATAATGTAGCACTTTTTACATTCTGTTCTTTCACCATACTTTACATTAATTGAATTGGCTATTTTACATAAGGCTATCATAGCTAAGACTTTAAGCACCCAGAACAATAGTATTTTGACTACTTGCATTTTTACATAAAATTGACTAATGTGACTGACTGAGCTTTCAGAACAAACAACTTTTTCATACAGAGAAATGTTTTAGATAGCAAGATAATGAATATTTCATTTGTTACTTAATGGGATTATCACGGAGTACATAAACATATACATACTTGGCTAGGTATTAGGTATCCTTGATTATTTTAACTGAAAATTCTAACGCTAATGATATCTTTCTATTAAACTGCTAGACACTTTACAAAGGGAAGCACACATGTATGTCTCTCGATTTGTCTCACAATCACAGAACGACGATTCAGTGTCTAAAGTATATGAGCAAGTGAAAAATTGCAAATTACATACTTTAGGAGTTATCAAGATTAGACATTATTATAATCCAACATTGACTGTCGAAGAGTTGTGTGCACTTTCAACATACTATTTATGAAAGAATATGTACATTGTGCATATATGTACTTTGTAAAGTGCAGATTGACTTCTTGATAGCAATCAGAAAAAGTATTCAAAGCCTGCTTTCATGTGCAATTAACATTTCCCCACAGAGCTAATACAAGAGGTATCTACATAATAAACAGAAAAGGGTAGCAATCACAGCGAAACTAATACCTAATTCCAGTTCTGGTCTCGTTACAGGTCGTTATATTAATAAGAATGTTTTCATTGTGTCGTAATCGTAATTGTGAGTTGAATTGGCAGCGTTCTCAAAGGAAGACAACGCGGCTGCTGGTTTTAGCTATCTTCAGATAAATACAATGAAAGTACCTAAAGAACTCAACTTGTAGCATGCTCTTCACTCTTCACTAGCCTAAGTAGTACGGAGAACAAACGGATCCCATGTACGTGTGTACATCAGACTTACATATGTTGGCATATCATTTTTCTTTTTCCTCGCCAACTACTTACTAATGTTAGAACGAATAAATAAGTTAAATTGACTTTATTATTTGCTCATAGACTGAGATAGCTCTAATAAATAAATAAGCAACTACTGCCTCTTGTACGTGAGATGAGTTCCAAACCTGACTCACATAAAGAAAACTACCAACAGGACAGAGACAAAGAGGAGCAAAAGATCTTTTGACAAAGACAACAGTAGAGATGTGAATGTGACATGCCAAGCAAGACAGGACACTCAGACATAAAAACAGAGCACACAACTTACAAACAACTTCACTCTATCTCTATATTAGACGTTTGCTTTACCTACATCTTCCCTTGGCCCAGTCTCATCTTGTCTTACCTAGTGTCTACTAGTATAGAGAAACAAATAATATTACGCTATACCTAATGCTATATATACATACGCATCCCATTTAAAATGCCGCGATCCCTTAACATAGACTAACAATTATTGTAGCTTTTAAAGTTTCAGTTTTTCTTCTGATGAAAGTTTTATATCTCTGTATTAGCTAATATTACATAANATTGTAGCTTTTAAAGTTTCAGTTTTTCTTCTGATGAAAGTTTTATATCTCTGTATTAGCTAATATTACATAATATCTATTTTTATTTTACCAGTTTCTCCATCTGAAGTTGTTAATGCTACTTGAATTTTACAATTTTATTAACCACCCTTAATACATGGACGTTGCAAGTAGAAGGGGAAATAAATGATCCTATAAGTATTTATTTTTGTATGCCATTTGATCTCCTTGCCTTGGTATATAGTGTAGTGTATAGGATCAATTTTTAAAACAGGCTGGTGACAAAATACATGAAAATCGAGAGTAATGTTTTTATGTGAAGTGGCTATCTGTGTGTTTTGTATAGCTTGAAGAGAAAAAGACTTGCACTTGACTTTAGTTTAGTTACATAAGAGGTCGAGGAGAGTGGCAACCCACCCATGTTTAGCTGTGTGACAAATTAGGAGTTGTCGTGTCAGACCTTGCATGTCTCTGTCGCGCTGTGGTAGGTACTCTCTGATCTAGAGCGAAAAAACTCGTAAACCAATTTATTATCAGTTCTTTATTAGTTTTATACATCTCTCAGTGCTTGTACTCCTATCACATGTCTTACGACGTGGCAACGAGATGGACTCTGGATGACTGAAGCTACAGAGCTTAAAACCTAATACTAAACTGACTAGATGAGTCAAATGTGTTCACAATTAATTTTGCCAGATAAACAAAAGAGATCCTGCCAATGGGTAATTAAATTGTCAAAAGATGCCGAAGCACCATTGTTTATTTTAACCATCCTGCATCTTTCAATTGCGACACTCACTTGCAGTAATGATATAAACAATTCCTTTGTTCACACCATATCTGTACTTTGAAGTTTAACTTGTTTGTTTTTGACTTGGTTTTCGATGACAAAACTATTTCATTTTGAATGTCAGTTACTTTACTTTCTTCAAATTGTCTCGCCCTTTCGGGTAGTTTTAACACACATAGTTACACAAGTCACAATAATTATGGAATAAATCGCGTAAGCATAAAACTGAAATGTATATTCGTATGTGTTATGCTCAATTTCTGAACAATTAGGAACATTAAGCCATACACAAACTTTTGTATACAAAAATTCATACTTGTGGGTAGACAATGGATAGAAATGCATTTTTGTGTTGCTGTCTTATTTTAAGATTGCTGAAGTATAGGATTCGAGCGGGAGCGGGACCCACCTGTCTGATTGTGGAAGTAATTGACCTCATCATCAGAGGAAGTTTGTGGTTTTCAAAATCTTTACTCCATTCTATAGAGATATGCAATTTGTCCATACATGTAGCACACATTTATTTTCTTTAACTGCACATAGGTATAGCCATACATATATTACAAATGTCTGGATATCAGACAGACTTCGTGGTACTTGTTAGTTAGGTAGAATGTATATTACCATTTTCACAGAAGGATCAAAAAGTTTCATATTAATCTGTGCTGCAACCATGCAATGGTAAATATTGAGTAGATACGCAAGCAACCTATATTATCTACAACAGTAGAATTCTCTATGTCATTCCTATATTGTATTCAATCTTTGCAGTAGGTAAAATCATAGAGCAATACAAGCATCTAAATTTCAAAACGAAATCCATAAGGTCCATTTCAGGTAATAGTAACTGTCTGTACAAGTAGATTGTAACAGAACAAGCAATTTGGTATATAATTTTGTCTTCATGATGCTAGAGTATTCTATAGCTAGTAGATGCACGGATTATATTCACTAATATCTGAATGTGTATTTAGTAGTGCTTAGGGTAGCCAAATATTATTCATATCCATCATAAGTAGTTTTGAGTTGAGGCAAAGGGATGATTATTGGGATTGGATTGGAAGTACCTAGTGTAGATATTTTACTAGAGCTTAATGAAGTTGTTGCTGATATTGATTTGCTTGAAATGTTCCACCATCTGCAGTAAGTAACCCAAGAGCATTGTAGGCAGGTAGCATGGTACCATAAAATGAAAATCTACTGTTGGAATTACATTGAATTGCCTAGTCTGAAGAAAGTTACGTTATTTATTTCTTGGCCATAATATTGTGTTATGACTCAAGTATAATGATTTGTACTTAATTCTCAATTTTTAGAGAATATCGAGTACTTAATGCGTGTGTATTTTATAGTCAGAACAAACTGACTACATATGGTACACTATGTAGATACAATCATACCTAAATAAGAAATTATGTTTGTTATTTGGAAGTAATTTAGCTGGGTAATCTGAATCTCGCAGAAACTGATGAAAATTGACCTTAGAGACAGTCTGACTGTTTCTGAATTTGTAATGTAACGAGCATGTATGCAATAGAAACAAATCATCTTTGTTTTTTTCCTTTTTGGATTGCTTGTGATGTTCATCTTGGTGGTTCTCCTTGTCTTTTTTTATATTACGAAGATTTGGCTCGACCTGGTCGTGGTCTACGTCTATAGGTCTCTTTCTTCAGCGTAAAAAACCCATATGTGTACATAATATTATACAGACACAAAGGCATACTAGTAAGTAGCAGCATATTTTATGCTTCCAGTATTTACCAGTTGCCACACAAGAGGAGATCTCTTATTACAACTACACCGTGTTCCTTATTCTTTGCCAGTTCTTGTCCACTCTTTTCCTTATCAAATATTTTTAAACATGGGAGCTGCTTAAACAGATTTATTTATGCAGCAGGATCACTTGTAATCAGCTTATTATGAATGGACTAAGGCGAGGCTGTCAATTGTCGACGCTGATGTAGAGTCTTAAGTTTATTTTCAGCCACAGGCTACAGAAAATGACAAAGTGTCACAGAGACACTCCTACTTCAGTTTCTTTATGAATCAAATACGACTACAGCATCACATCACCTTCTAATCACGTACATATTGTGCAATACACAAAAATGAATACAGACCTATTTACATATGTAGATACACTCATATACATACAGTACACCTCTAATGTATACTGTATTAATGACTGGCTTCGCCTATTAATTAACATTATTATTGCGCACTTGTCTCAGCATGCAAAATCTAATAAGTCATTTTTATTTGCCTACTCTATAAATATTCTCAATATTTCCTTATAACTGTAACATACTGCGTATGATGTGTAATGCCAGTGCTTTGAATTCAAAAAATGAATGAACAAAGTGAGATAATTCAGCGTTAGATTGTGGGCTATCCAACATTCCAACACAGCTTGAATGAAATGATAAAATTATCGTCTAAGAAGATTAAATGTTCCGAGAGAGAACTTTTTATGGTAACTTGATAATTAGATTTCATGGTATGATTCGTTCTGCATAACACATAATGCAACTAAACTGTTAACAAATTGAAATAAATGATCATAAGGCAAGGTGAGAGGTTATAATTTGACCAAGTAGTAGGTACTTAAGTACAAAACGACACAGTATTGACATTCGTGCATAGCGAGGAATGTAAATAACAGCATCCCAATTACCGACTTGTAGCATTAACAAATCACAATGCATCTTAAACATCGTAACTAAATAACAGACACAGGGAAGTTGCCTTTAAAGAATTGCTTTCTCTCATCATATCTTGGCACAGTCTACCTTATGATGGTCAGAACTGAGAGACTTCAAACCATAGTATAGATATTTAGATGTTGGTGGACGTGAATTGAAATAAAATTTTATTGAATTGAATGTGGCATGAAGTATGAAGTCGTAAAAAATGTATTGGCACGCGACTCCCTGCCGTGGTATCCTTCTATTCTCCCATTACTCATCTCAGCACGGAGCTACTTGGTCCTTTTCCACTATTTACAACTGTGAAGGCAAGTACATGTGCTTTCCAATGCTAAATATAAGTACCCACTCGTTAACAATATAGTAGTAGATACGCGTACGTAAGCAGGTATTACACTAGTAAAAGTATCTAATTGTTGAATTAACCGTTCACGTTCAGCAATAGCTTGATAATGGTCAAAAATTGTCACCAGAATAATATATTACTATATTATATCATTGACCAGATTGAGTGCCACTATGCTGTTCATGCTACATTCTATCAGTAAAAAATTACCAGATTTCTCAATTTTTATTGTGGCTACACCTGTACCTTAAAATAAGCTATTCACTAGCTTCCATGTTTACCTACGGCCTACGACCTAGTCTGTTAAAAGAAAACGCGATGCATGCTTGTTAGAATATTGGTTAATGGGAGTTTGGTACGACGAAAGACTATAAAGTATTTTTCTACGTGATGAAATGTGATGAAAGATGTTTAGGGAAAGATCGAAGGAGAGTGCATCAAAATATTTGACGTTCAATCACTTTTGACATTTGTTGTACTGTAGCATTGGCCTTTGGGCATATTCGTAAGATGCTAGTTACACACAGACACATTGATACATAGTAGCTAGAAAATAGCATAATATAATTAGTAGGAAGTTTGTAGTATGTAGGTAAGCTTTGATAGTATGGTTAAAAGGTAAATCGCAGGTAGATTGTGTTTGTCCAATTTGTGAAAACGATAATGACAATAATTGCAATGATTACATATATCAAGGAAAGATAATACTAGATTAGTCACATGGGCTGAGGAAATTTTAAATAGGCTCATTTGGAAGACTAGCCTATAACCCCTGGAAGTACCTAATAGAAGACAACAACGTAGAAACTCAAGTACTTAGGGATGGTAAGTTGCCTGACAGCTAACTACGGAATATGACCAATACATGGTACACATCAGAAAAGCGGCGAATTGTTTTGTTATCACTTATCTTGGTTGGTTTGGCCTGTCAGCAGAATTCCTTCTTTCCCTTTTAATGATAATATCTGCCCAGAGCAGTGAGAGAAGGGCAGGCAGCGCAAATTATAATTACGGTAATAATGATTTGAACTTGGACCTGTGCCAGTACCACGATTCACGTCTTACTTTCGTCTTGGTGAGTATCGTTATCTCGTCTTAGCTAACGATCAGCTAACAATAAGCGCTAATCCTCAGCAAGTATTAGGGGATCCCATAATAAAACTTAAAAGTCGGAGCCGAACGCAAATAACAAGGGACGAGAAATTCTGGAGAAGTTATTAGCAAATACACAGTAGACGTGAGTAGATAAAATTAGGTACTCAAATCCAATATTTTTCATGATATCTCATCTGACAGATACATACACGAGTTTGTGTACAAAGGTTACACACAGTTGATCTTTCTCTTTAGTCACAATAATATTATTTCATACTAACGAGTGTATACATATAAAAACTACTCTGTATGTCTGGAGCTAGAGGCTATGTACTTAACACGCTTAATTTACAATTAGTAGGTAGACATGCAACGGATATGTACTGTATTGTGTACTAACATTAGTCGTTGACTCATGTACACTACTAGTGTAAGGTAGAGAGCAGGTAGATGTTTAAACAAGAATGGCAGCAGGATAATGTACAAATTGAACAATATGAATGTACACGTTATACTATTAGGTACTTAGTTTAACAAAGAGATGCACAGTATTAAATAAATTACATATCAGTCAGTGAGAATTAGCCTATGTTATGTATACAAGGGCAATGTAATGCAAGAAAGCTATCAAAACGTAAAAAAGTGAGGTGACTAACACTCCCACGCCTGTACAAATCATTACCTCGTCCCAGACTTCTATCTCACTCGAGTTTTCCCATATTATTTTCATCCGTATGCCACGGAACTCAATCCGACATTCTACTACACAGATACAATATTAGAGTTTGCTCGAGCGAAGCATAGAGCCAAAGTTTTCCATCCATTATTGCCAGCCAGCCCATCGTTCACTATGTTTACTTTTTCCTTTAGCACAACTTAGCTCTGTCCAAATGGACTAGAATTACTAGTATGCACTCTCCTATCTCAAATCTTTGTGCTCCAAATGGCCGTTCTAATAGGACATAAACTTTTATATGCACTAATTTTAGGCAGCTAAATCCCGTCCTTGTTAGCCAAACCGGACTCATAGTCTAAACTTAAAACAACGAAATCTACTCAGGACTTGGCAACCTTCTTGTTACAGTGTTCATTGTTTATAGACAGTCATCTATATTATATTTGGTAATTATTTGTCCGTTTCCCCCCTCTTTTCAGTAAAATACGAGTTCATCGTGAAGAAAATCCATTACTTACGTATTCTACCATAAAAGCGTGCAAATCAAAGCAATTTGTCGCAATGAGTGAGTATACCTAGCAATTAGTAACCTGCTAATCTGATCATACCTTTCTTTCAAAAGCTGACCGCTTTATTACACTATTTTAGTACAGATTTATGTAACCCTCTTGTGAAATACTACAGTAAATGGGAAGATATAGGAAGTTCGGCTAGCCTTCAAAGTAAATATACACGTATTTTACGAGTATTCTACTAATTTCCCACATAATTTATCATTTATAGTGCTACTTAAATAAATATGTCCTTGACACACAACAATTTGGTTAAAAGCCACAACATGCTAAAAAATTATATTTTTTTGTTTTCAATCATAGAAACTACCGTATCTGCGATGCAAATTTATTTTGCAAAGCCACAACGCGAACTCCGTACAAAAGTGAATGAAAACTTATCATAAGAGCACTTTTTGAAATGTTTTGTTGAAGTATACCAAATATGTACATATAGACTCAACTGTTAGTTTTAAATCTGTATAATCTGTAATAATAAATGTACGTACCAGTATAAATTAAGGCATGGGAAAATTTTAGAAGAACCTAAGCATGTTTATGTATTTTTCAGCGAAACAAACAAAATCAGCTTGATTCGCACATAATTGTTAGTTGTATCACATAGCTGCTGCAATCCTTGTAGTAAAATTAGTAGAGTAATTTAATTACTAACAACTGTACTGTACAAATAGGCTTAGTGCTGCTATTAAGGAATACATATTATAATGGTATGCTAAGGGAGCTTAACGTATTTTAAACTATATAAAATATCTACATCTTGTACACACTCAATGTTTTTGTTTTGTGCAGGTATGCGTTCACTTCACTAATTCTTAAATGTTGAGAACTTAAACCCGTCTAGGCATTTGAACACTTAATATACATCCGTGTTTAATATGCAGGAGATACAAGGGTAATAAGCACATTCAACGCATATAACACACATGTAGGTATGTATTACAAATCAGTCACCTATTACTGTCTACAAGGTCATATTAAATTAAGCGTGACAAAAAAGTTTCCAGTAGAAAAATACAAAACCAACCCAATCCCAACTTACCTCAAGCTACAACTACAACGATTCCCAAATCAAAGCTTTACACAGTAAAATGTAAATCCCATGAGAAAAGAGAATTTGCTGGTCTACGATCTGCGTTACGTACATTTCAACTTCTGTAATCTTTTAAAAAGTATTATTTCATAAAAGTAACAACAATTTTGAAACCATAACTCAGTACAAATTTTTCTTTGTACTAATAAGTATGAATGTGTGCCTATGTAACAAGATGATGCAAAAAGGTTTAAAAATTTTCACGCATTTCGTATAGGTAATGAATATTCACATGAAACGAAGCATCACTAGGTCTGAGCGATTGAGTGAGCAGAGGGAAAAAAATGATTTTCTCCAGTGAGAGTCTGGTGAGCGAATGTGACTTGGTGGCAGATACAGCCGAGGTAATAAATAGATAGTAGGTAGGTATAGATGGTTGAGTGAGATGAGGATGAGACATTGCATTGGTGGTAAAAGATATGAATGCGTTATAGCTTAAGTTGAGGTTTTGAGGTAATAAATGTACAGTAGAGGTCTCGTTGCTTGGTGTGTGTGAGTATTGTCTGAATGTGATTGTTTGTGAAGGTGTACATATAAAAATTTGAGGGCTTTGCTTAAGTTTGAGTAAAATAAAATAAGGAATAGTGGTGTAAGTGGTGTCTGCAGTGTTCTATGTTCACTGTTAAGAGATAGAAGGAGGTTGGACGTCTTGCGCGTGAAAAGTACTGCCCATCGGCGGGAATGAAATCTCCTCCTCCCCTTAACTTAGCAGAGAATAGAACGAGTGCAATGTATTTCCTTAGGAACTCGCACTGGCTGGCCTGGTAATAGGAGAGCTAGTGCATAGCCTGCCTTTACTTCGCTTTGCCTTTGCATTTGACATGACACATCTCATCACCAGTCTTGCTCCCAACGTCGACTCGCACTATAGCATAGCACATTGCGCCCGTAATGCTCTTGCCCGTCCACCAGCTCAAACACAACACAAATACGTCAACCAACCGTGAAAGACAACAAACTTGCTAAAGCTCAGAAAAAAAAATTACTAACGTCTTTAGCAAGTGTACTGTATTGTTTGATAATTACTTACACAGAACGGAGGCAGATTGAGATTAAAAGCTGACTAAGCTGACCGGTACACGCTACGCCACCCTTAACTTCACTTTGTCACTGTCAACTGTTAGAAGCCGGTTCGAGAAAATCCATTGTCTTTGTTTCCCCACTTCGACAGTGATTTCTGAAAAACCAGGAAAATCAATTTTCAGTGGAAACCCAATTTTACTGCTGATTAACGGTTTTCATGCAAAAAAGTTGGTTTAAATGAGTAGATAAGGTGAATGAAAACATTGTGACATTTTCAGTCATTTGCCAGATGACAAGGATCAGTTGACAAGACGGTGAAAAACACAGAAGAAAAGTTGTTTCCGTTGTTGCTGATTGTTGCTGTTCTAGAGGATAAATTAAATTAAATTGTTGATTGTAAGACTTCCATTAGAACAAAGAAAAGTGAACTATCAAACTCCAGGATCAAATGATACGATAGACATAATAAACTCACTCTGCAAGTTATTATCCTTTGATCATCATCCAGTGCAGTTCTATTGGATATATGCAAGCATGTATCTTACAACTTAACTCGTTATTATTGTTCATGTTTTTCTTTACACTTACATCCTTGCTAATATTAACAAGTCAAAGTACACTTACATATAACATTGTTGAGTGAATAGGATTTCAGTTGCTGATTATCTAAACTTTTCTTGTCTTCTACTTCAAGTGCTGTCTTCTTCAAAAGCCGGGCTAGCCTATAGAAAAGAAAAACGTTTTAATGCAATAGAAACAAGAATAATACAGCAAGATCAACTGGAATGAGTTCAATATTCTGCAAATAGCCACAACATATCCGATTAAAGCGTGAGACAGATTGATCAAATCAACCCTTCCGTTCTGTTAAATTAACACTAACTACAGGTAAGTTAATATTTAATATCGAAAATTGTGTTAATTTTTCTTCCGTAGCTGCGTGTGATTAAATCATTAAATCTAGTATGAAAGAAATCCACAGTATACTTACAAGTAGGTAAACTACACCGTAGAAAGTACCTATTTAATCGAGGAAAATTTTACTTACCTGTGCTTGGGTTTTACAGGTATCCAATTAGCAGATTCCAGATTGTTTTCCATTGTGAACAGCACTGGAGTATTTAATGTACTCTATGTGAAGTTGCCAAGAACTTTTAACTTTTGAATCAAGCAGAAAAACCGGATTTACCAAAAATATTTTGGATCTCGCATGTTTCTAAGTTGTAAGTGAGCTGAAAATCAGATAGAACACACAATAGATGTCAATAAGGATTTACGGAGGAATTGATACAAAAGGCTTTCAGCAGCTGCAGACGATGATAAATACTGCAATATAAATACTACATGTGCATCGAGTGAAGCAAGCCGAACTTCTTGTAACTTGATTACTTACCTTACCTACCGATGTAGATGTATGTACTATGTGGTTGTGATTATGTGAGTGTTTTGTTAATGTTTGTCGATTCTACCTGTGAACTTGAACTTAATTTAATGTGACGTGAAAGAAGGATTACAAGCGAATCCCCAACAACGATTTGCACCGCTTGCAGCTCTCGCCTATCGATTCTCGTGGACTTGTTTTATCCAAAATTGTTATGCGGCTCGCATAAAGTCTTATCTCATATCACACTTTGACTCGACTCCACTTCAGGACGAAAAAGAATTGCATTGTCTATATACGTACCCAAACACAAGAAAGTTTTTATTCCTTGTACGTCCCGTGCTCTTTGATACCCAACACATTGACACCCTTCTGTATAACATGATACAAATAAATTCTACATGGGTTTCTTACGAATAAATCTTGACCTAAGCTAATCGTACAACTACCGTGTATGTCCAAGGAATTCTGGAGTAGTGGACTATAAAAAAATCAAAAACTAATCCCATCGAAGAAAATTACAACTGAAGAAAGAAGCTCAAACCAAAGGTAAACAAATTCCAAGTTGACTTGAGAAGCTGGGACAACTGAACTCGTTTTGGCTTGCCTTTCCCTGTCGAACGTGACTTAAGGTCTTCGCAGCAACTTTTCAACGAGCATGTTCTAGCCATAAAGGAAATCACATAATATAACCTAATGTACTTAACTAAATGTCTAACTTGTCTTTACTAATCAAGCTGCAAGACAAGAAAGGAGCAAGATTATAATTCTGTGAATAATTTTAATAGGCTCTCCGCCCTCATCGATACATCGTACTCCAACGATACATTTGCTCTTAATAGTACTTAAAAGTGCACAGCTATTATAGTATAGCACAACATTATCTACCCCAACGAGAAGTATTTTCATTTATTACTTTAATTGTATGTAATTTGTAATTGCACTTCAACGTACTTCTCCCGAACAAACGGATAGAGGCCAGTACTATTTACGTTCCAACCAACACTATTGACTGTTTCCAGAATTCTAGCTAAAAAGTTCAACAAAGTTCAACTTGCATTGTAAACTGTTTCAACCTAAATACAGTATATTTCTCACAAAGCTATAATTACCGCAAATGCATCGGATTTAGTGCCTGTGCATTTTATTACATTCCTGTTTGTGAGTATTCAATGCCCACTGTGCACAACTCCTTGTATTCTCCGAACAATTAAGAAGTTCTTGTGTGAGTGAAACTGTTGAAATACTTTTCTCTCTAGTGAATTTTCCAATATATCACCTTAAAACTAAGTATGATAATGAACATCGATCAAAGTGCTTTTGAACTTGTGCGATTTGACGTGTGCAGCAAGACTACTACAGCTTCATGTCCCAACACTCTGAGATATAATCAGTAACTCAGTTTTTGGGTTCACGAAAATTGAATTAAACTTTACAAATATCAATTGCCGCTAATTGGAAAGAGAACTATCAACCAGAATCAAAATGATGGGCCCTGGTGATGGTTACCCTGGGCATGTCCATGCTCATCATCCTTCACATCATCCTATGCCAATGGATTTGCATGTGCCACAAGGATTCCCATACTATCGGTGAGAAAAAATACCTTTTTTAATCCTATAATATAAGTCTGTTATGTAATCACCCCCTCTCATTGTATCGGACAGTCCCTTATCTCCGGCCAAAGTTGCATTAATTTTGCTTTGAGGTGCACAAGCAGATAATGTTATTATAATTTACTCATGCAGAAAACCATCAAATTGGATTATGTGGTATAGACGGTATAGTATTTACCATGCATGGAATTCTCCCTTTTCGTTGCTTTGTAACAGTAATAATTACCCACTTTTATGACTGTGGTTCATATCAGTTTATTTTCCTTATAGCTTCTGCCGAAAACATTTTCCATATAGAAAACTAACCATCAAACATTGCACACATTGTGCAACTGCACTACAATTTGTAGTGCGTTTATGTTAGGCTTTTTATACTAACTGTTTGATTATAGAAAGGTCATTTGTACTTCTACAGAAACTATACTAGAAGCATTAAAGGAATAAGTCATAAATACCCCCATTGTGTCTGTTTCTCGCTTCAGTATCAATGCAAATAAGTAATGCGATATTCATTTAAGCCATCAAACAAAGAATACATCAATACAGTTTTGATTTGTTTGCATATCAAATGAAGTCTAGGGTATGTTTACGCTTTAGTGGAGTAATTAAGTAAAGTAATATTCAGCGAACCAAAATAACGAAATGATATCCTACGGGGTTCTTACATTGAGCGTCCCCTATTATCTATGTACATTCTTGTAAATTTCTATTGCTAATAATGTGTAGGTATAAAAAACAGAAATGTGTCGATGCGGTTGAGATGTACCCAGTTTTACAAAAACCTTTGCTTTTGTCTTCTTATAATGTCAGTTGATGTACCATTATCGAGTAACAACAATCCTACGGATTGCAAATGTAAACATTATATTGTGTAAGATAATTATGAGTTTGAACTTAAAATGTGCCTATTGAAAGATTATCTGAAATCTGTTTGTTATCGATATGCGATTTGACGTGAAAAACTCTTGGAGGATTAAGTAAGACTGAGAAAATATTTTAAACATTTCTCAGCATATAGCTAGTATGTCTGAAGATTTGTTGGATCAGAGCGAATCTGCTAATTGATTAGAGTCAATTAGTAATTATATTATGAGACTAACTAACTAAAATACGCGTTAAAGTATATAGGTAATATATACTGAAAGCGCTGGTTATTATGCGTAAGTACATTCAATATTATTGAACTGCCGTCCTTTACGAAACAGTTTCCAATGAGAGTGAAGTATGAAGTACATAATATGTTGCCATGTTCAACTAGATATGTAGGCATGTAGGTAATGTTAGTTAAAGGATTGTCTCAAAGGCTCATGTTAAAAATGTGAGATGAAGGCTTAAAGCGTAAGCACAATGACTGTACAAAGTTTCACGCTGAGACTCTTTTTACGGCACAAAAAAGTTTTGTCCACAGTGAGTCTAGCTTACCTACTCCACTCTAGTGTTCTTCTCTCACCGCAGAAACCTAACCAAAACTTATGCGTCACTGTGGTTTTGTGAAGCTGATCTAATGTTATGTTCATTTGGCATGTCTTTTTTGGTCTACTATATGGTTTGATATGGTCTCCGTATCGGACTGCCATACATTTATTCCAATAGTGCAACGTAATAGTACAAATAAGCTAATGTGTATTTCTGCTACTTATATATTATGATATCGATGCAATGAAACATATAATTTATGCTGTAGCACAATAACTACTTATAGTTTGTATAATATACAGACGAAAAGAATTAACTGTAATAGCTGGAAGGGAAGCTATAAGTTCCTCTGTCTGATATGTTCCTCCGAGATAGAAATTAACGCTGAGTGTAAGATACTCGTTTGTAGTTAGTTTGCTGAGTGAGTTAGGATAACAAATAGTAATGTAATACCTGGCAAAAGACAAGAGTAGATAATGGACACAGTAGAAAGATGCCATATAAAAAGGCAACCTTTCAAATCAGCAAGACCAGTTAAATAAAATAAATTGAACGTCTTCATTAGTTAGGTTTTTTAGAGTTGCCAACGAATAATTAAGTGAGCTCTAAATTATTACACAGTACAGTGCAAGCTACAACTCTGCTAACTACCTTGTGGGCTCGTTTTCTTAGATACTATGTCATTCATTTCTTCGGTTTCCACGCATAAGATGATTAGAACTCGTCACATCTCATCTAATAAGATCCCACTTAAGAAACATCGGCTACTTTCGTATCGTTACAAAAATTACCTACGATGCATAATATATATTGCACATCTACCACAGACAGAAGAGACAATGAGTATTGTATTAAGTTTCGGAAAAAATCGAGCACATAGCATCATCACATCACACCACACAACTGCACAAAGAAATTCTTCATGATGCGCTTTGCCTGTTGTGTGGTGTTCCACTAGTTATTATGGTCCTGTTTCTCTGATATGTTCACTTTGGTCTGTGGACGAGCTGTTGTAATATTATATCAGTGTCATTGTAAATATACCTGTTTTCATTATCTTAACGAAAAGGGACGAGACAAGTAACAATATCTGTCTATAATGGACTGATAAATGCACTATAAAGCTTTTCTATCGAATTATGTTTTTACTTAGGCTAGGAATGAGTTTAGATAAAAATACTAAATGATTTTTTTACAACGGTTTTATAGAATCTCAGTTTTCCCCACATTTACATAACGAACATTTTTTTAAGAAGACAGGTTAAATAAAATTTTAGCTTATTTTCCATTATTCCATAGTTCATTCCTATACAAATACAGTAAAGACAGTGTAATGCAAATTAGATTCTCCGATAACTATTGTAAAGGCTTATAATATTCTTTACAGCACTCATTTGAGAAGATGGACATTTCTGTTCCATTTTAGTCTTTTCTCATTCCTGTAACTAACATAGCGTAGCTAAGTTCTAATCTACGCAAGGATTTCTATATGCGTTAATGTTGAAAGAAATAAGACTCTGGCTTCCTAATACTTATTATATTCTTGCAAAATACAACTAAGATCTTGCAAATAAAATCAGGTAACGATTTGTCCCCATAAGTACTGTCCATAATCCAAGTGGTAAGGGTGCCTATATGTATTTATACCTGTGGTGACCGCTTGCTTAATTCACTCTTTACTTACTTTACGTGTTGCCGAATCAAGTTTGTCAAGATGATAAAAAATTTACAGCCCATTTATGCAATCTTTAAACGAAACTATATTTTTTTAATAATGTTTAACAGGGCTGTAAGAAATCCGTTTTTTATATACGTAAAACCTCCGTGAGACTGTCAGATAAAGCTGAACTAAATATCTGCAGTTGAGAATTGAATTGAGAATTCTAATTATAGACCTTAAATATTAAAACTTAGTTAATAGATAGCCAGCACTTTCTTTGTCCTCTGTGTACATAATATCCACGTTACCCCATTTGATTTAAATTGTAAGCACAGGTTTTTTTGTTTCCAAAATAAACAAACTTGATTTCCCAACCCTGATGTTTGTTTGTGTGTATGCTTAAAAGTACATGTATGTGCATTGTTAGTATATTTACTATTTGGCGATGTTTCTTGAAAATTACCTGATTTTTTTTTAAATGCTTTGTTTTCACAACACAAAGGAAATGGTGGTACCATTTTGCTGAACAACTCCTCCTAGATTTGTTGGCAATGTCCATTATGCTTTTACTTTCCTTTCGACAAGTATTGCTATTTATATGCCCTATGTATTAGCATAGAATAAATGATACTGCTGGAAGAAAATGTTATCTTTCGTAAAAATGTATTTATGCAGAATATGTATCACAGACAGAACAAAAGTATCATATGGACGTAACACAAGTTGTTGCAAACAATGTGTTGAGAAAAAATGACAAGATTATAGATACATAATAGGAGAATTCTGTACACAAAGTGAGTTTCATCTGAAGACTGATTACTGATGACTTTAATAAGTAGTCCCATTATCTTTAACAACTTTGATCATAGTATCTGCTGTACTTAGCTAAACAAGCCAGACCAGGGAGTCTTAAGCTGTGCTTTCTTGTGCTGTACAAAGTCGCTCATTATTGTCAGTGAATTGCCGCACTCGGTAGTCAGTAGCTGCTCCTAATCATCTCTGAAAAAACAAACTGGATCAATTTCACTCTGATTCGCGTCAATAAACTACAAATACTCTGAATTGCTTGAGAGACTCCAGAACATTACTAAGGAGTGCACAGGGATCTCGTCCTGTTTTTTATCTTTCAAAAGATACTTTTATGGGATTGTGTGTACATGATGATGTACTCTTACATATTAGCATATTAGATACGGTGTCATCACATCATGTAAATACTCACTCGGTACAAATATTGCCAATGAGATAAACTATAGCATTACTTGCAGTTAAGGTTGGTTCGCTAATAACTGGTCGAAGAGTCATTATTGCTCTGGGCTGCGAAATGAAAGACAGATATTTTTTGTGTATAAAGTAGCTATTTATTTAGTTAACGATATAAAAGTTGCAGGTTAAGTAATAATTTCCACAATTTTAACTAATCGACAGATGTGCAGGTAGATATACGAGAAGCGGATTACCAATGGAGTGTATGGATACGAAAAAGATTTATTATTTTATTTTTGGTTGCATTTCATTTGATGAAAAGTAAATATTGAATTTATGTACACCTGTCGAAAAATTAGCTCGATCGTTTCTAGATTTTTAATACTTAACTGTAGGTTGAATTAGAAAAAATTCTTTTCACATTCAATTCATTGCATTGCATGCTATTAATAATACCCAGTTACGTATAGAATGGCATTGATAATGGATTTCAGTGAGTAATTCAACCCCTACTATATTCAAAATAGAGTTCTGCTCACAAATGAGGTATTACTTCAAAACTGAGTAAATCAACACCAAATTCCAAAGCCAAGTCAAGAAGTATGTAAAGCTAGTTCATTAGCATATAATCAGTATGGGGCTTTGAGAAAGTGACGTGACAAGGACTAGTAAGCAGCATAGAATACGTAGACACCGAAAATATCTTTGGCTATGCTAAATCTCAGCATGGAAGACCACGAAAACTGAAAGCACATGGGTCGCGAAGAGTTCTTTTACAAAAGTGCAATACCACATTAGGTGAGTTAGTAATCATTATGTAATAGTAATAGCGAAAGCACTGATAATGGGTTACATCCAAATATTTTACCTGCCGTTCCTTGCGATATTAAGGCCACGAACAAAGTATCAATCTAACTTTGCCTCGTGCCTCAGTATGAGTAACTGTGGTGCCAACGTATAGGAGGTGGCATCAAGAATGATTCATACTCACTGAATTCCTTTGTTTTGCTAAATGCATATAATATTTCTATTTATAGATTAGCATAAGTTTATATATTTTAGTGAGACATGTACATGTAAATATATACTCTTCTCTGGCATACCTAAGTATGCTAAGAATTTCTGATAGCAAACACAAGTATAGATACACTTTAATGCATGTGCAGCATGACAGTGTCATCTCCACAATGTTTGAAACAGAGAAATGTTCCTGTGCAATTTGAGATCGATATCCTAAACATCAAACCTGAAGTATACCAGATACGTTGAACGGTTCAGTATAACTTACGTAGTAAAAGGAATTACTAATAAGAAGTAGAAGTTACATATTTATGATGGACTTTTTCTGACGATGAATGGAACAATGAAAGTGTAATCGTAATGAAAGGAGCATAATGTATAGTATACTGTAATCCTATCACTATCCGTTTCAATACCTTTTGAATTGTAGTGCACTTGGTTTCATTTGCATTTTCTTTTAATTTCCTTATTATTGAAAGATTGCATCAAGGTAAATGTGTAATTAATTTTTTAGCCACACTACTGTGTAATTAATAATGAATTCAATGCGTCAACGATATTATTTCCCGGACGCATAAATGCATAAATTCTAAAAAGTTGCTTTTAATAACTTACTAGTTTTTATGTGGCATTAGTGTCTGGTATTTTTACACAAATGGATGTTACAACACAAATATACACCACAAAAAGTCAGCCAACCGAAGAAAATCCTGTAAAGCGCTGAAAAGCATTGCAGCGTATCCGGTGCAGTACAATTCGCATGTCTAGCTTCTTCTTCTACGCTAAACTCTACCGATACGTAAATTCGTACATAATTTGTTAAAAGAAACCTCTCTAGACATATTTTTGCAATTTTGCATTGACGATAAGATGTAAGTGTACACAAAGATGTTCTAATTGTACTAGTCTTATCGGACTCATTGCATGCTATACATTTCTTCTCGCCTTTTATTTAATTACAGAAAAATATGAACTTGACTAGGAGAGGCATAATTACATAAACCATATACGCTAGAGTACTTAGGCCATTAATCATTCAAGTCATGTTAGATGCACATGTACATTATGCATTGTTAACTGTTATATACACCCAAGATCTATATATGTTTAACTATATCTCAACCAACTCTGCATTCATTCCTCTTTTACATGTTTATGGATAATCCTTAATCCGTCTTTTTTCCAACTGGTTAGTATCTGCATCCTCGTATCGCAATCTCAGTGCTAAAATACATTCTTTAGTATCTTAATTTACTTAGTTATCTGTAGTTTGCCTAGAGTATCAGTTCTAAAAATGTTACAATTTAAAATCCATTGGAGCAGATAAGACAGAAGGTCTGAAATAATCTCCATGTTGCGTATTCGGTAGCATGTAGAAACTTACTTAGCTTATCGTTAGATTAAGTATGGAATTTAGATAGTCCTTTTAAATCCATCCAGCACCATGTGAAGTAAGAGTCAAAGCTAAAGCAGCCTGGAGCATTGTAAAAATAAGGTGCATTCAACATAAAATGTGGCGTCTACCTGAATTGGGCTTTTTTACTGACTATAGAATGCACACCTATAGATAATCCTAATATCACAAGGGCTGCACCACACTAAATGTGTGGAAAAGTGAGCTGTAGGGAAAAAGATAAAAAAAGTATATAATTCCTGTAAGCTACTAAGATTCCTTCTATTTGTAAAGCCCGGACACGCTGTATATAAGTAGATACCTGTGCCTTGTTGAAAGAGAAAATGATATGATAAAGAGCAAGCATTCGTCGTAATAAAAGCCATCTCATGCTCAGTATCCGCCCACCCATTCTTTTTGGTCCGGTAGTCGTCAAAAAATGGGAAATAATTGGCTCATTTTTCTACAACAACTCAGCATATCACTTCACCCACACTCGTACACACATATCACACAAAATAAGAGATAAGGAAACCTTCACTTAGCTAAAGCACTTGACTCAAACTAAAGTACTACCTAAAAGTTATCCTTACCTGTAATTGCCAGCTAACGCAGGTTTAGCTCTTATATACTGATAACAGATAGCTAGGCAATATTGTTATAGTACATCATAGAATAAAGTATGAAATTGTGTGTTATGTTTGTTCTCTCCAAACGCTAGCACTACGCTTTTATCTTTCTCCTGTAATGTACAGCGTAAGTATACAATGTTTAGATTGTAGACAAAGACACAATAATCGTTAAATAAAACTCATGCAATTCTCTTTTCTCCCACACATGTTATTATTAAACTGAATGCACTGGCACATAATAGGCGTAGTGAAGTAAAATATCCACTAGTATCTACTCCATTACACCAAAAAAGTTAAACCGAGTGTTCTATTTCGTCAACTTTATTTGTATTATTAGTATCATAAGAATTTACTGGTTTGCAATAAAAAACAGATTTATTACCATTATGCATCAAAAAATCCCATACAGTTTAATTGCACATCCGATTCCCTACTAGTAAACAATTTTAAGGTGATTCCTTTACTAGATTAGTGCAATAAGTCTGGTTATTACACATGGAATTGCATGGATGGCTGCAATAAAATTTCAACACGTAAAAGTGCATTTCTAACAAATCCGTTCTCAACTTTACTCTCCTTGCAAGGACAATTAAATATTTTCAGTTATGTAATAAACGGCTGTCTATATCAAGAGTTACAATAGAAATTGTTTTCTACAATATGCATGCATTTTGTTGCAATTGTAAGATGTTTTTCATGTAGTTGGTATCTAAAAGTAGGATACATGCACCTTTATACAAATAAGTAAATCTGTTACGGAGTTACCAAGTATTTAATTACTGTAAGATTTATGTACTGATAAGTTATAGTCAGGGCAGAGTGTATGTGAGGGGAGTATTTGGTCGGTGTACTTACGTATCAAGATTTGTGCAGAAATCTTTTAATCTACAGCCGTCGCGTCTGGATTTTTATAATTTGTTTAAGTATAAAATGTAGCGTATCGTAGGAAAGTCATAATTATTCTGGGATCGTTTTCTGAAGAAAGAGTGAGCATTATCAACATTATATGCAATACAGAGTAAACTCAAGATATAAATAATCTATTTTCTATCTGCTCACTGGAACATTATTTGTATCTATTTTTACGAGATCTTTAAAGGTGGCTACACATCGTATACACTCCCAATCCTTTTAATATCTGCAACTCCTAGCTAGTAAAGTACATAAGGTAGAGATAATGTTAGATATCATTACTACAACAAAGTTACTAGCTGAAAAGAATAAACTTGTTATTCTTTCTGTCTCTATTGCTTTTATTTTAAACTCAGCTATTACACGGCAATAGTATTTATTAAGCTTGGGAGTAACTACAGATAAGTATAACAGTTCAGTTGTGTCTTTTGTGTAGACCTAACTATACAACTCACTAATTGCTTGATATAAGGAGTAGATTTACTACGAACTTGCTTGACTTGACTTTGCTCCTCCAAAAGCAATCTACCCGTAGTTTTGTTCATGGAAGCGGAACATTCTGCTTTTTGCACGCACATTTTTACACATTTAACACTCGCTCGCTATCTCTTCACAACATTACCAGTACATACAATACACACTAACCAACCTGAACCAGACTTGTGTAAATATATCCCGGAGACGCTATGTACTTAAGTACATGCATACCTGCGTGTGTAAGAATACATAATGCATATTACATAATATGTAAAATATATTTATGACTCTTCTCGAGCCTTTCTGTTGTATGGTTCACTGCTATAGTGTAAAGGAGAATAGTCTCCGGAACATATCTCTTGGCTAGGTGTTTGTAAGAAGCATAACGAAAATTCGTTCAGTCATAGCAATTTAAATAAGATAGATTATGGGTAGTGATAGAGTTGAAGGTTAAAATTGAGTGCAGTCAGTTAACTTAAACTACCTCTTTGACTCGGGAACGTAGGAACACATTTATTTTCTCAAAGTTGTAGTCCAAGTAGCGTAACTCATCGTAAGTCAGGTCAGATCAAATAGTATTTCTATGCGTTATAGCAAAAATCTAATTGTAATTGTGTGACTACTGCAATTTAGATACCTGTTCCATGTATTTATTACATTACTGTTGGTTTATTCTTTTTCCAAAGCAAAGAGTAAGACAGCGAGTGAGTAGCTCCTTAATATTGTTTTAACTTTAGAACTCGTCTAGTCAAGTCTTGTCTCTCTCTCAGCGCTGTGAATCCATTTATTGCATTTTTCTACTTTTAAAGTGCATTTTTTCTGTAAACCCTACGCTCACTAAATCCAGGGAAATGTACTACTGCATATATTCAATATCCCAAGTCTAGGAACCTAGGCGCATATCAGTTCTTTTTATCAGTTTCATTTGCCTTAGATAAAACTTTGGCACAGAATTCTATACTTACTATGTACTTGTAATACCGATGAACATGTGTAACGTACCTGCAATTACATTACATTGCATTTCTCTTACCATACCATTAATTTACTGGATTCTTCAATTCCAGCTACGCACTGCAATTAATCGTAATCTGATTTATCAGCGTTTGTAGTAAATATCATACATAGACTAGTGTTTTCCAGCCATTGCCATTATGAGGGCTTTGGGTTCAGGACCAACGGAACTAACTCAATTCCAGAATTAAAAGCTATGCTGCATGAGGCTTCTACTTTTTATTAATTTTTTCGTATTCTAATGCATTAGTTATAAAAGTCTAGACATAATATAGTACATAAATATGTACTATACTATATATATGGCTTGATTGTATAGTTGTGTGTTGTAGCTATGTACAATGTATACAACATTGTGCGTTCACTAAGCCTAGGTGATTTAACTTGACCTTAAAATACATACTGAATCATTTTTATTGCGTTATGCTGGTATCTTGTGCCCGTATAAAATCACTCCCTGATCATTATACTCTGCCGAAGTAAAGCCTACTCTCCTTTTTATTCGTTGTCCAAAAAATGCCTGCAAATTGCATCTTATGTGTTCTAAAATTTTAAAGAATATTTATTTATTTTTCATCGTACTATGTTGATATTATCACTTTCAGATCATTGTATTGTAGTAGGAGGATTTATGTTCAGGAGTGCAATCTGGATATTATAAGCACCTGCTTATTTCGTTTCGAATTATCGTATAATCTGTATTTGTACATACACCGGCTGTGCTGATATATAAACCTGCATCTTTTAGTATAAATAATAAGAACTCTGTCCTTATTATAGCAAAACTATGTGAAGAATTGATCGTGTTACCATATTAGATTATCTCAAAGATGTTCTTTGTGTGACTATCTTAGTGGGTAGTTTTCGCGATTAAACATTAGTATAAATATTTGAATATCTACAGATAATAATTGTTAAATGGGTTTGCAGAATTCGTAACCATATCATAATGAGATTTATAATGATACAGTGTAGCAAAAACAATTACTTACTTGTCTGTACCTAGGTACAACATTATCACTATCACTGTGTTGAGTTTGACTAATAAGTTGTACTTGTGTTGTAATAATGCAGATAGGCGACTTTGTAGAAATTTTGAATTGTTTTCTCCGTTGATGATCCATGAGAAGAACATCCGTAAATTGATACTCGGCTATGGTTGCAAAGCAGCGAGTAGTTAAATCTCTTATCTTAATGTGACTAGTTTTTTCATTGCAATCCATGATGATAAACTTGTGCATATTGTTTTAAATTGTAGGATTCTGCCCATTATCACACTCTTGCTCCTACCACTCATATAATAAAATAATATCCAGTGTATATTGAAACAGTTTTCTACATTGGATATAAATGTAATACATAGGTTGTTATTACACCGGAATACTTGAGTAATTATATACAATACCTACTTAGATAAGCATGTGAATAATCATTAGTAGAATTAGAATTGAGGTATGTCAGTTGTAATAGTAGTAGTAGTAGTAATAGTAGTCTGTAGTAGTACCTACTTACCCACTGTAGTATACTACGAAGGTTGTTATGTGTACACTGAACTTACGATTAAACTTTATTATTTCACGCCCCTAAATCAAGGTTTTAACTTATAATTAGCCAACAGTCAGTAAAATAGTTTCAGTTTGTTATTGTCAGGAGCACTTTTTCAGTCTAACAAAAATGAGATCAACTATTTTATGTGAGAATATTTTACCCAAGAATTTTTGTCAAATCGTAAATTTTAAGATAGAACTGATTGATGGATTAAGACAGACCCATCCTCTCATGCAAAACAAGCACAATATTATTTAGAATGTTAAGAACACAGGGAAGAACTTCGGAAATTGTATTTTATTACAACTAAATAACTGACTGTAATATTACAGCATCAACAATGTAGTATGTAGATCTGCTGATAGTATAGCGAGTGTACCTACGTATTTTGTAGTGATGGGATTTTTAAGTATCTGTATCAAATGAAAAATGAGATAGAAAATATCAAATTTTATCAAAAGTCAAATCATATTCTTTATGTGAGGCCAAGGCCATAAAATGTGATGATAAAATCAACTGACATCCTCATAGGAGAATTAGATTTAAGTGAAACAGTTCAAGTCTCATAGTACTTGCTTTAATGGCCACAACAACAGCCTACAGTAACTCAAGTATCACCGAAACTATAGGAGAATTAGAATTAAGTGAAACAGTTCAAGTGACCAAATCATCACTTTCATCTTCGCTAGAATCAGTATTGTCATTGTCATGAAATAGCTTAAAATTATTAACAATTAAATACTTAGTAGTCGACAATTACGTTCATTGTTAAATACAAGTCACAACCTACTTAAATTAATTATGATTCACACATGCATATTATGATGCAAAACAAAACACCCAGACATCCTTTTCTTGATGGTGTAGGCGGTTGAAGAATCGCTTTGGAGGCAACAGGCTGTGATATAATAGCCACATTTCTCCGAACTTGTATTATGTACAATGAACATAATTACGGACCACTGTATAATTTATAACAATTTCAACTACCCCAACGATGATTTTGAATCTACTGATTCTAACAAGAACGAAAGTGATGATTTGGTTCCCTACAATCAAAAGCATTGCAGTCACAGACGGTTCCCTTTAAAAATATACACTAATTATAAACATAGCTGCATACATGCTAAATTAATTAACCATTACTAAATACGTTATTAATACTAAACTATGTTAAGGCAATAATTTAATTTTTATGATAAATGATTCGCAATTCGCATTTTGTTTGGTTAGAGTTAGGTGCTAACTTCACGTTAACTTTCGGGTCCCTTAGAAAAGGGACATTTGTTTAAAGGGGCTCATTTCCCCTCAAAGTTCTTGGAGTTGCGTCCTTTCTAACTTTGGCTATGTAAATTCTACATTCTACAATGCTTGCTTTAATGGCCACTACAACAGGCTACAGTAGCTCAAATACCGAAATTAAAATACTATATATATTTGTAGGTAGCAATAAAATTTCACCAATGAAATAGCCTGGCCAAATCTTAGCGTACACATCTTGTAACACGATTAATTCGAAAGATTATGCAAGACAGTAAAAACTTGAGCCTTCTATCTTTAATAACTTGAGAACATGTTAATACATGAAGACTAAGATCATTGATATATATTTAGTAATTATGGCATTGTAGGATGCAGAACATGTAGTTGGAAATAGCATCTTTGCAACACAGATGAAGGTGGAGATGGCAAGTCATTTCTCATCATGAGGTACCTGTACAATAACGTCTATCTGTGGGAAAGCGTCAGCTCGACTCAAAAAAATGCAATGAATGTAGTCTGGAGTGTTCATCTTCAAAGGTGATCTTAGGCAATTACTGTATTGTTCCAAGTGTACTAGTAACTTATGTAGCTAAGAAATATGAAATGATATCTATGTATCACACTTTTCACAAATAGCATAGAAGGTACCTGTGAAGTGCGTAGCCTGCCCTATTGTGCGGTAACAATGTTTCCTTTTGTTTTGACATGGTCCCAGATGAAGTATCCTGATTAAAAGAGTGAAAAGTCAGCGTAGGAACTAGTAAGGATTGACTTTGACTTGACTGATTGTGTTATGATGTGTATTGAGCAACCAATCTCAATTGAATCGAGCGAATGATTGCTTATGCACATTAACATAATGTGTAATGTGGATGGCTTGCTTGTTCTTCTTTAAGATTAGCTCTGGCTGCTTGTTCAAAGTAATAAATACTTAGGTAATGGAAGGAATTGATTGAATGGATATGGAAATCCGCTGACCCTCCGACCCGTCGGGCCTTTGTTCAATATCCTCTACAAATGGAAACCAATAAGAGCTTTCACGTAGGTCTAAGATTGAATCATACATCATATCGCACACATGTCTTGACCTAAAGGTTAATGAAAATAACTCGGAGATCGTCTCACATTTGTGCAAGTCTTTTTGTGATCGAGCCTCGACATCACGTTTGAGTTATCGGTTTTGCTAGAAGTTATCAACCAAATAATAGCCCATCTTGTGTTGAGAGGACATTCACAAATTTTTGCTTATCTAAATCGTTGCATCATCCTTAGGAACATCAATAAATTATAATTATATGAATAATCAACACTCACACTAGTAATCACTTTTTAGTAAAATTATCGAATTAATTCGGTATTGAGTAAGTAGGTGCCCTGTGCCGAATCTTAAATCTATATGTTCCTAACTGTTGGCAGTGAATGTGAATATCATTTAAATTCAAGCTAAGTTAAAATTTTAAAGTCATATCTATACAAAAATAACAAGTGATAACTTCCCATCCTCCCATCCATGCTGTTGGGTAAATTGTCATGTTAATTACTTATAATACATAAACTTGCTCTACTTTATATCAGTATAAGAACTGAGTATTAATCTTTGAACGTACACCTCTTTGTTCCAACCATGCATTTTGTTTTTCTTCCTTTACATGTACATGTATATATTTCGTATTATCATGTAATTGTGTTACAGGTTGAGAGAAAATTCTAGTATGGATAGTCAGGTAAATGCGTTAGTGATACTTTGTACTTATAGATATATGCATTTTATTATTATACTGTACTGAGTGTACAGATGTGTAATAGATACACATACTACGTATTACTTATATAGTTTCAGTTGCCTTTGGGATTGTATAGTTTGACAGATTTTAGTTGAACGAAGCGAACCATTGAACCGTGTCTCCTTCCTTTGATTACATTTTATGAACGACAATACTTTTGGCTCTGCTTGACTTTCGATATTTATGCATCGTAATGTAACATAATGGATCTCTCTTTCAGCCGTCTGTGATTTACTGACAAAAGAATGCGAATGTTATGAAGCTATACTATACGTTTTACTATTTATGGGACTTAGCTCTTGTTAGAACATGCAGATTTATTTTTATGTTCAATGTTTGTAAATAATAATGTCTTTTTAGTGCATGTAGATATTTAGGTACATACTGGGAACTCTGGAAAAAATTAATGGACTAAAATAGCCAAGGGAGGATTAAATTTATTTGCTTCAATTGGTTGGCGAAATATTTTGTGTTTCAGTAAGTTGCATTGTGTAAACCTAGGTATTTGCAGTTAGCTGTAGTAGACGGAGTCATTTACCATTTTCAGGATATCATCTGCATGACTTAGCGCGACAATAAAATTATTGACTGACAAACTGACAATGAGACGTCACATCACTGCTCAACAGTGATAAGTGAAACTAAAAAGGAAAGGGAAGCATCAAACAATGGAAGAAAAGCATCCATGACTTTTTAAAAGTAGGTAGGGGTAGTGTTTATGCCTTTGTTATGCAAACTTAGATATTACTTATAGATACTATTTATATTCATTTGTGTACAGTCCTTTATTGTGAGTTTTGGATGGATGAAAACATTTACGAGCACCTGCAATGCAAACAAATAGCACAAGTAATTACTACATGTGTAGGTGTTTATTACGGGATTAAATATCCCAGTAATTATATGTTTGTTTTTAAGTTTTACATATATTACAGACGTACTAAGCTTAGGAACAAATAGACAAACTCGAAAAAGAGACAAGCTTACTTAGAAGTTTGGATGAATTGAGAAACAAATCCATAATTATAGTTAGGAAAGCTGCAAGCTTCAGATATTATAGTACTATGAGACAAGAGGAGTTGATTGTGAGAAAGAATAAGATTAGTATAATTGATGGGGCCACCCGGGCTGTGAAAAGCTCTGCACAGTAAGCTCACCAGTAATTTTCTCTCAGAACGTTAAAAGCAACAGAGAAAAATCGACATGATGAGGAAATTACAGCGGATTTGATGATGATGGAGTAAGAAAATAATGAGGGATGAAATGCACCCAGTCATAATTTATGCCTGCAACTGAAATGTACATGGATTTAGAATTCTCCTGTCCACTAAAAGAATACTCGAAACAACTTACACTTTCTTCAAATCATTTTTATAATTCTTCATTTCGATTCTATTCTGTGCGCGCACGCAAGGCGAGTTAGACATTCGAACCAAACGTCGAAACGGAAATGTGTAATAACCTGCGATGCGATACATTTACTACTTACGGTTACGTCTACGAGAAAAATAATTTGTCATGTACTACACTAGGTTAGGCTTTAGGTTATGCTTAGGAAGTATCACCAACTCGTTTCTGGTACAATTCCTAATAGTACTTGCAACTTGTAACAAATAGTTGATTGATAAATTGGATGTAACAGTAATTTTCCAATACCAATACAGATTTCGATGTGTACAATAAAACCCTAAAATAATTTATTCACGCATCTACACAAATATTGCTATATTATTTGTAGATGTGTGTTACGATTTATATTCAGTCAAATGAATTGAGTTTTAAAACCACGTAGGTACCAATGAGCTTGTTTCCACCAAATTGATTATTTTTTTCAAATTATATTGTGATTAATGAGATGTATCATGCATTACTATACTTTACTACATATCTGCTGGTTTTCAAAACGAAACTTCAAAGTCTGTATGTTGTCCCTTAAATGAGAAGTGTGCTTTAAATAAGCAAAACTATGTATAAGTTGCAGCATCTCTGCCAGTAACAGAAGCATCGCAATCTCCTTTATAATGAATAGTTACATATTAGATTCTTTCGTGTCAAAATCGTACCTGTGTGCCTTTCATTTCATGACATGTTATTTATTACCAAAATATTTTCATTATGATGTGTGCATTTCGTATAGTAATACAATAGTAAAAGGTCGAAGAATGTGATGCAAAGAGTTTTAGCATAAATGTGAGTAGAGTAATTATTATGTGGGTTTTCCTAACATTGTGTACGTATTAAGGAGTAAACGCACTACTGCGTGCTTGTGATATTTGTTTTGTGGTAAAGGTATAATCTAGATGTCTGGTTGCATTTTGTTTAGAGTATTGTTGATGGTATACCGGTATGTTGTTCCACAAAGAAGTTTTCATACTCTTTCTGTTGATAATGTGCAAAGAAGTAATGTGATAAACGTAGGTATTCTAATACCATGTTAAGACAATCGCATAGCTCCAGGAGGCTTCATTCGTGGAATTATTTAATTGCCTATCACCAGAATCACCACTGTGCTTCGTGATCTGGTTTATCCATAAAAATTTGCACTGCAATGCAACTATAGAGAACTAAATGTACATGAGCTGTACGCAGTACCTGTATACATAACAGTAAGCAAACCACAGACACATAAACAATTACACTGAATGCACATTATATTCTTGAATTTTAGCAAGTTTAAACTTTATTTTTGCTTGCCTTATGTTATGGAAAGCATGAAAGAATCTCCCCGAGAAAGAATCTCCCCAGCGAAAAAATCTCCCCGAGAAAGAATCTCCCGGGAAAGAATCTCCCCGGGAAAGAATCTCCCGGGAAAGAATCTCCCGGTGAAAC
>JABASH010000836.1:0-32766 GCA_019776445.1 Tomocerus maximus | reverse complement strand
CAAATTTGTAGATGAGTGTAGCATTCAATTAGTAAGCACTACTTACTTAATTGACTTGAGTAGGAAAAGTACTTCTTAAAATCCGCTTGAAACCCCCTAATAATATACTAGGCATGTATATCAGTGTTCTTATTCAATTTGTAGTTAATAATGTAGCATTCGTACAACGTGAATTAGTTAATTTGAGAAGTATATGGTTGATGCCCATAAAATGAATCTAAATACATTGTCTCTCGTTTACATTGGGTCGTAAATGAGGCCTAAAAATTAAAACTTTATCTCCTACATACTTATTTAATTGTAATCTTTCCTACTTCCTATTTAAACTAGCAAAGACCATCGCGTCCTCTGCTATTTAAATATGTATACAACAGTTTTGACTGAATTGCAAGTTAATTTACTAACATCTGGTGCATTTTACGAACCTGCATAACATTGGCAAGGCAAACAAGACAAAAACTAACACCTGTGCCTGTGATGGCTAATTATTTTCTGCTTGTCATAATTGCATCAAAATAGCACCACAGGTTAAGGAAACTAGTGAGATTTACTTTAGCTAAATTCTTCAAATTAACCAAACATGTGCAAGTAAATGAGCAAATCAGATAAAAGAATGAGATATTTACTAACATTTGAATTATTTGGAATGTGAAAACGGTACAGACACCATAGAAATAGAATATGCAAAACAAGTAGTAGATAAGCAGAAACTTACGCAAATGCATGTAACCGTATTCCTTACGGGGGTTTCTAAGAAAACCCACATGATTTGCAAAAATTCAATTGAACAAGCTATGTATTCCGTGTGTAGAGATACCGCAATTCCAATATACTTAAATAATTCAATTTGCTGAACAATCAAAGCTCCACGTGGAATAGACTAGGTGTCTATTGAATTCAAATAGCACTGTCTCCATATATTATTCTAGCCCTTTGTGCTGAAACGGTTAGTTTACTTGCTTGGCATCTTTACAAAGTACGCAGAAGTGACAAAGAGTTTTTTAAATGAGCATACAAGTATATTCTATGAAAATGATTACAGATAACAATAACAAAGTCTCGACAATTCAATTTCAGTGTACAGACAGATGGAGAAGGCTTATTGAGAACTATGTCACTCTTTGGAATATATTCAGCTGCCATTTTGTACAACAAAGCGTAAATTACCTCTATAAAATGTTCAATTTTAAATCGCAGTGGAGTTATTCTCTGTACTGAATATTACTTATAAAGTGTGGATGCTATTCATGAAGATATTTTAATGACATAATCCTTTGTTTGCTATAACTTCTGTGAGCATAAATAGATAAATGACTCCTGTGAGCATAAATAGATAAATGTTAGTGCACTTTTATGACTACAGAAAGGAGGACAGCAATACCAATGCTCACAATTTCCTTACGTAGACCTCTGTAATTAAGATAGAGCCAACTAATACTAGAACTGACATTAGAAGTACTTGGTAGTGTTTGCATGAATATTCAGTACCTATTTTAGTTTCTATAACTAGTGCCAAGTAAATAAAATATGCAAATATATAATATTGTATTCAATAGTGTCAGCGGATATAAAAATGGAAAAGCATAAGAAGTAATAACAATGTCTTATTGTTTGCTGTTACTTTACAACTAGCTCAGCTCTAAATAATCGAGAAGTGAACATTGCATTGTAAACTTTAAGTTTTATTCATGCGTGACATGAATAAAACTCCCGTAGGTAATTATGATTTTGTGACGAAAGTTAAAATAATTACAACTACAAATTAAATTTTTACTTCAAATATATATGCCTACTAGGCCCAAGCCTTGTGATTGTAAGCACACATTTCTTAGTAATTTGAAGTTCAGTTTTAGTTAGAATTTAAGATCAATCCCATAGCTCTCTGACGGAGGAGGCTTTACTCCCTGTCCTCGTAGATTCCTCTGATTTGGTCCTGGTAATATGAGGAAGCAGCCGAAAGAAAATTTCCTCAATTCTCACAGAAAGTGTTAATGCTCCTTCATTAGTGCTCGGTATCAGACAAATATAATGATATAGGTACATACTAAATAGTATAACAGCAGGAAAGTGGCAGTGGAATGAAAACTAATTGTTTTGCATCCTAGAGCCAACGTATAACTGCAAGCATTTGTGTTAAGTGATGATGAGTTGTATTTTAAGCCATAGTATTTTACAAGCAACTTACAATTAGTCCCGTCTTTTATATATTTACTATATTAGTCTTTTATGATTTCCCAGAAAAAGTTTCTATCGTTGTCTTTTGATGACTGGCCTGTTAGAGAAACAATAAAGCAACTACTTATTTCTTCGGATATACTAAATAATGAATGCAACACCATAGCTATGTCCCCATTGTACTTATAAGATTATTCTGATTCTGACAGAATCGAAGGAAGAATTGAGCATTTAGTCTGCAGACGAAGATCAATTGTGTTAAGAAGGCAAGAATGCTATTTTTGCTCTGCGTGATATTGACATTTACAGTTGCTCTGTTTGAAATTATGTCAACCAGCACTGGCTATTGTTGTACAGCTTAACAATAAGGTCCTCCTGTTTTTCGACAGTGCCTATTTATTTACGTATTGTAATGACAACGTAATGTCAGCTCTGTCTCACTATCCATGCATTATGAAATAGAATCCGCCTCTGAGTTGTCCTACAACTTTGTTCGTTTGTATGCAACACTATGTAAGATGTATATTTTATTGGCAGTGTACAGTTTTTATCGTTTATTCATCAAGGAAACTTTACATTGTGACTATAGCATTATGTCAGCCAAGTTTATATCTTTGAGATTGCTACTGAGGTTGGCTTTTACCACCCAGGTTCATATCCCACAAATTTTGTCACATTTTTATCTTTAAAGTTTATATGATACAGAACAATGCAGTTGTTTATGTGTACAGGCTAATCAATTATAACATACCCTACAATTAGAACACTCCTCAACTTTTATTGAACATACTAAAGCCAAAGACTGTCAGCGAGTTATAAATACTGAAATAATTGACGAGCACTTCTTGAGAGAGTGCACAAGCTGCACATTATCAGTACCAGCCAGCAAATGAATAAAGGCATAGACCGTTACCAAAACAATTTTAAATACATGGTAAAATGTAGCGAAATAACCTGGAAATAAGTTAATTGCTTATTCCTAATAAATATTATCCATATGTTATATCGCAAATTACTACTTAAATTAAAGGACCTATCTGCAGAAAGGATAAAAAATACAAATTAAAACACGTAGGTTTAGGGCCTAGATATTATTATGTTGGTATGGTATAATAATAATAATGAGCTGTATGTAATATATTTATGGCATCACAATCACAATCACAGAAAACGACGCATTCTTTATACTATTTTGCAAGTTTTTGAACGCAGCTTTTTCTTAAAACCCACCTCAGTAAAAGCCTACAGTAATATTTCAATTTCTTGAAGGCAGGTTCCAATTTAATTGGCCATTCATTCTGTGATCAGTTTTTAAACTTGGTCAGTTAGGTCGTAATTACATTGCGCTGTTTGAACTCTGAGTGAGTGTAAGTAGTGTGTGTAAAAGAGAATGTTGCGTGCATACAAGCTATGAAAAATATTTTTGATTGTCTATTGTTTTTTGTCAGCAGGTACTACAAAAGACTTGCAAGATGATAGAATAGCTAGTAGATCTGATTCTTGCATCGGCGCCACAACTCATGGAACTTGGAACACGTCACTGATATGTTTTATGAATTAAATTATGGAAAGTGTGATTTGAATTGCAAATAAGAATGGAATGGAGGAAAGACGTGTGATAGTGCCTCTAGATTGAGAGTTGGGTGTGCGAAAGTAAAACAATACCCGGCGTGAATGTCCCAAGAGTCGCAGAAAGGTGAAAAAAGAATGTGAGAAGGTGGTACGCGTAAAATATTTGCTGGAAAGATAATGCCACGACTGGGATGCAAGGGAATGGGAAGTCTCATTTGATATCCAATTCCCTGCTATGCCACTGATTGACTGTTGGAGCAAAGGACTGAAATAACTTTCGTCTCTGCTCAACGTTTTCCGCATCTCATTAGCTCTTCTTCTCGTTGGAAATCTGTGCCATTTGTTTTCAAGATTTGGCTTTTTAAGAATAAAGCCATCAAACTTGTTAGCTGGCTGCTTTCCTTCTCTGTGCATCCTCCTATCCAAGAACATTATCGCTGAGTGTGTCTGCGATTGAAACGACTTAAAAATTCACTTAGTTTCTTAGATAACGAGAAAATATTTCAAAAAGTCAGATGATGGCTCTACTCAAGCAATGTTTCTGTTACAGTCTCAGACAAGGATCCTTTATCATTGGAAGCTACTCTCTGGTAAGCCAATCTCATTTCATAGCATTTCTTTCAATAAATTATTACATCGTATGGATAATGGACGTATTACAATATCTAAGGCCAACTTACAGTTTCACATTTCTCATGTTATGTTGAAAATAGATACACAGCTATTTAGTACATATCATAGTTATAGATAAGTACACTACCAAGTATATCCACGTGTTTTATATGGAGAGTACATATAAATGTATTACATTACAAAAATCACCAACAATACAGTCATTATGTGATATTAAATTACGTGCCTGTCTGTGATGTTGTACATATAAATGCCAAACATGGGAGTTGTATAAGGAAATTATCGACGAGGAATTTTGTACTAGAGACGAGACTATTTATTCTTTTACACAGTTCTGTTTCATTGAATTTTTACCTAATTATTGTAAGCCTGTCTGGTGGTAGGCATCCGTACAATAAATTATGGCGAACACATTAACCATGAATATAAATGACAAAAGGCAAGTCGAGTGTGCTTTACCCAAATTATGAGGTGTAGCTGTAGCAAGTTAGGTGTGTGCTTGTTTAATGTACTCATGCATAAGAGTGTATAAAATATTACAATTTAGCCATTTATCTTTAATTAGATAGGTTAGGTATGTTTCTTTGGATGGGATTCAACTCTAGGCAGAAGTCGAATGATATCAAGTTCACTTTTACTTTTATTCTACTCCACGTAGGCTTCCTCCTCGAATAAATTCGTGTTTGCAGTGAGCGTAGAGATACATAGCTGCAGGTGTACAGGGAGCTTCCTACTTTCAGCTACACAGACTCGCTATACAGATAGTGTCTATCTAACTACACCTACAATTAACCGTGTACTCGTATTACTTTTCATATTATGTATCTCTAATGCGTTTACTTCTTTGTTGCCTCTTCGTCTTCAGCCTACCTTAACAGAATTCTGTTTTCTCTGACCTTAACTGAATATTTGCCACGCTATGAAACAGCCGTAAAAATTCATCATATTTTTTTCTGAAGACAAGACAGAAGAGTCAGATAATCTGAGAGACACAGATAGTTCCACTCACATCACAAACCAAATAAGCTGAAATACAAACTCCTTGCCTTGTCTTTTAGTAAATACGTAAGACGTGAGATTCTAAATATCCATGCCATTCTGGATTATTTTCTGTTACCATCTTTAGATCAGTCAAAAGCTCTTTTATGTGCAATATTACAATACGAATGTATAGTAAATTGTGAGTGAGTGAATGCTTGACAGACTGAATTTGAGTGTAACTCCAACTATGTACATCAGATCCTTCCAATAAATTATAAGACAACTAAGTAACTACAATAATGCAATGTGCTATTGCATATTATGTCTTGAGCCAGAGAAACAGAGAAGTAAAAGAAGCCTACACGTAACATGTCTTACCAACTGGGCACACAACTGCTTGTATAAGTCATAGTAAACAACTATTAAGCATATTCATGCCTTTTCATCTGTCTTTGACACCTGTTGCTTCAAAAGTCCTGCTTATCTGTGCTGAAACACAAAATTATATAGCCGGTTCTTACGCCAATGCATAATGTCTATAATAAACAAACGCTCCTTTGCTACTTACTCGAGACTCAGCTAATTGCACAGACTTTTTTATTGCTAACAAGAAGAACGGTGTACAGATATGGATAATTTTATATTTTTCTGCCCTGCCACACCATACCACACACTCGTTGAACACAGCGCTTTAAAACATCATTGGGACATTAGGTTATCTCTACAATATTAAATGCCAACTTCGTTAACATCAAACTGGGAATGTGTAGGTAGAACATGGAATGGAATTCATTACAGTAAAACACAATAATATGGCATTGGCCAGTCATTCATTCCTGCCGTACAGGTGTAAACGTCACATCAAGTCAACATCATTCTTCAGAAAATCTAAGTAAGTGATGGTTACTCTGCAAGGAGCTCAATTTAACTCCCTTTAGTTTCATTGTCTTTCATTCTGTGCACTAGATATGATATCAAATATGCATCTATTTCAAATATATACTTACTACTAGTCTACTTATTCAGCTTTCGTTCTGCACGACAATGTTCTACGAGTTCGTATTTCTAGGTGCTGAGCAATTCCCTTGCAAAATGGCTTTCTTCTCTCATCAATTCCCAAGATCCGCAATAACTAATCACTTTGCACACAAGTTTCTCACTCTGAATCACAATCACACTTTCCGACATCCGTTTTCACTTAACGTGCCTCCGTCATATCAGAACCATCCATTTACCTCCACCATATCACACTACACCCACGCAACGTTAAAAGCCACAATCTTATTCTATTCTCTGAAATGTACCGTTCTTTATTTTCTCACCACCAAAACTAGAAACATTACACTTTGCTGCTATAACTTCTCAATCACTGCAATAATAAATACCCACAGCTCTACATTGTGATAAAAACCGTACTAACTTACATTCCTAGCACTACTACCCTGTCTCATATTATTCTTCTCGCTAATATTATATTATTTCCTTGAAATACATAAATACTACGAAAATACAGGCCATGAGACGCAACGGTGATTTCATAGTGACGCTATTTTTTAGCAATCAGAGTGAAAAACTCACTGAAATTATTTTTCTGTTGTCCTAGGACGTATTTAGGCGCTCGATTTTACCTATTCTCCATATTGTCCGACATTAAATCTTTAATAATGCTTATTCCACCCAGCTAATATAAAATTTAACAATGGCATTGTAATTGTTAAGGTTATCATCAGCGTGAGGAAATGATAATATACAATGAACAATTTCTAGGACTATTTTATTTTCCTCTATAAATACAACGTCCACGATTAATTTCTTTCATTTGTAGCATAGTCACTCTGTACAAAAAGACATTTCGCATTACTCAGAGAGAAAATTCAAAAATAGTTTTCTAATTTAGCTGAACTTGATGCATTCGCTCAAGCAATCGTCACAGTCTCTCTCTCAAATCAGTAGTCTCAGTAGTCTGACGGCTGACGAGAGTAGGAGGTCTTTTGCAGAAACTTTTATATGGCTTTAGTGTAGGCATAAGGATATGCACTCTCTTATAAGGATATAAGGATATGCATCCTCTTATATGTATCAATCTATTCCTACTTGTTCATGTGCATAAATAATATTATCGTGAGATAAATGTATTAGTAAGTCATGTTAAGTTAGGTAGATGTGAATGGAAGTCTCAATAGCAAGCCAGATGCCTTCGGCCTACTACGCATAAAAGTCAATCTGGACCTGAAGTACAAGTGGGCGCCTGCCTGCATTAAATGCTAAAAGCTCAAGACAATAAAAATTGCATTCTACTCGCACTTCAGACAATGCAGAACCGTAGAGCCGGATAACTATTTTCTGTTTTAATCAACTCTGTGCAGTGGCGCATAATTCTTTTATAAAATCTAAAATTAGCGGTGGCCTTCAGCTATAGCGAGACTCCTAAAGTGGTTAGGAAATAAGAAACGAAATGTGAAGCATTGCAAATGCAAGAGCCCACAGAGTATTTTGCGAAATGAATTTTGTCAACATGCACTGAGTGTTGTTGTTGATGGTGAGAGGCCGGTGCTCTTTCGACAATCACATGAGACATAAAAATAAACATCCGGATTTCTAAATGCGCCACTGAGTGTAACTTTACTCTTCATGTATTATCCTTTTCTTGACATCTTGTTCTCAACATACTGAATTATTAGTCGCCAGTGAAATCGTCAATCATTTAGCTACTGCGAAACTGTAGATATGCAAAGTTTCTTATTTTTTGGGATGCAACTACCTAAGCTGTAATTACTATGCGATTTTACGTTTTCAAATAAGCGGGAAGACATATGCAAAGTCATAATTTATCATATAAATTACTTTATAGACAGCCAACTACAATATTGTCAAGGTACTATAAGAATGGTTAGTGTTGTACACTACATGAATCACTTTGCAAACATACATAGTAAATGGTATCCAAATAAATGATGAGATTTTACTATATGTACTGCTGAATACAAAAAACTTCTACACTTAACTGTATTGTATCCATTAAACTACTAACTCCGTTGCTGTTGTGTAATACAAGTTTGAGTATGCCTATAAAAATAAATGTTTACTGGATTACAGATGTAAGTTTAGAATAAGAAATAGGCATAGAAATTATATACTAAATATACTGCTATGCTTACTTACTTACTGCTATGCGATGAGACTTGTATACGAGTTTACTTAGGCACCTACTTATTTTGCGTGTAAAGGTTAGGTTGTTATGTAATAATATGTAATGACTTTCTTATAACAGATATACTAATAAATGTGTATGGCATTGGTGTAAATTGGCAACAAATGTAGTCGGAATGACATGGCTTTGGCTCTGACTGAACTTTTACTCCACTTCCTTCTACTGTTTTTTGAATGAGCGTAGACAATTTGGCAGTGGTTCACAAAATACTCAGGATACTCACTCATTTACCTTATTAAACAGCCATCAAGGAGGGTATTTTTACATCTCAATTGGTTTGTCTATCTATAGCTACTCTGGCTATTACTACATACATTCCAACTATAGTCTTTTTTATGAATCGCACGTGCTACACATTGAATGCACTTTCAGTTTTCAATGGATTCCTACGTTGAAACGCTATTTTTTTTACTATTCTGCCTTTTTAGTTACTATCTCTTTTAATTTTCTACGGTCTTACATTCCTGTTGAATGTTAGTACAGGTAGATTTGAGTAATTTTATAATTTTAGTTATCTTAAGTGTTACTTCTACATGTTATGTGTGCATTAAGTTTTATGACGGCAGGGTCATAGTCATGTTAGTAGCCTATTTCTGCGGACATACATTTCATGAGCTCGAGGTTTGTGTTGGTATAGCACAAAAATGTGAACCACTAAATAACATAGGAATCTGTGTTACCAGTTACAACGTTAACGAATAGATATAAGTTAGTTAGTCAATCATACTTTTGTTGCTAGTGAATGTTCGTCAGTTTCGAATCACTCGACTGCCTTCTTTAATAGTAGGTGAGCCCGTTTCGTTGGCTACGGTGCTCTGCTCTTCAAGTTGGCCGCTTCAAGTACACAATTCTAAGTTTACTTTACTCTACATGCACATCTACACATGCAGTTAGACAATGTAGCTAATCTTTATTATTATATGACCAACAATTATTGCGTATATTTGGTAGCACCTTGTATAAGTAGATGATAATAATAATATTAGTGTAGGTAAGTAAATAAGTAGTTCTTACTATATTTACCTACGGACATACTTTTTTGGTAGTAGCAATTATTCATTTGGGCGTGTGTGACAGACGCTTGGTTTACACGATATCATGAAATTGGAAAAATTTACGTTAAAGGAAACTATGAAAGTCATTTAAAATTTACTTCTGTATTAAATATCTCTCAACTTTTAGAATACCTATAAATAGTTACAGCATTTTTATCGACTCCCATCATTATATTCACTATTCAATTAACCAAGCTATTGATATTATACAATTAATTCCCATATTTTGCGTGCGGTTATAATTTATTTGCAAAAGCATTTTAATGTTCTTAAGGTGTGTCAGCCCTCCTACTAAGCAATTAGCGGAATTTGGTATGAATTCGCTCAACTTACATTGAGTTGAGTACAAAAAGATTCCAATTTTATTTTTGCATCATTTTGGTCATTCCAAAACGGGTACACAAAAATAAAATTTTTATTTTATTTTAAACCTGTCGTGTGGCCTTTATAGATCAAAATCGTAAAATGTTAGAAATATAAGTCCTAGCATGATAGCATATCTTCATTTTAAGGCCCCATGTGTCCAGATCAACCCAAAATTGGGCGAGTTATCCACAAACTGATGGTATAGGAATACTTATGCAAAAGCATCCTGGGTTGACGTACCTTAATGCATATTCAGTCAGCGAGCAAACTTTATGCATGTATCATGTATATGTTGGTTTATTGGCTTCCACAACCGACTTGCTTAAACCCCATTGCGTTGCATTGAAGTTTCCCTCAACAAAAACCATTGTTCTCAAGCATTTTTAAGTCAAAAGGCGAAGAGTATTCTAAGACTTACTTATTTACTAGAAAAGTATTTAAGTACAAGATAATAAATATTAAAGGCTTGAAACGTATTACATTTAAGGATAGGATATATTTAGGAAAAGAATTTCTGATAGAATTTCTACATTAAATATCGATCATGAAAATTCTTCCACGCTGTACCGAAAGTCTCACGAGATAAACAATCTAATTATTTGAATATTAATTACACTCAAGTCTCAACTAAAGTAATGCCCTAATTTTCATCAATGATGAAAGACAATGGAAATAGTAATTTCTTACTGAATAAGAATAATGTATGCTAGCCTGTTTTGCAATACATAAATACTAAGCTAAATAAATTGCACAATATTGATCGTTTCATGGCTATGAATATAATTTAGGTGAATTGTTTTACCTAATTATTATTCTTGTACCAGGTATATGTTTACGCTTTTAATTACTATCTGTACAAATGGTTGCAGAACATTGACACGCCTCTTCCGCCCGTAGACCAAATGCTCAAGATCTCTAGATTATATCAGTTAGTGACGCAATATTATTTACTGATTCTACGCAAACAGAAGAAAATTATTGCAGTAAATATTACTTTTTAATTCAAAAGCAATCATAAATATTGCTTACGTTCAAGCATATTTAGTGCGTGTTGATATTTTTATTTATTTTACAAGAGCTAACATTGTTGTAGTGGACATTAAAAATTTTGGTATAGGTATTTAGTAATATGCACAAGCTTCACATGCATTCTAAAATTGTAATGTTTTCAAAGGAAAATTTATAAAAGTCATTTTAGCAACATCTTTCCACGGAATGAAAAATGTTAAAATTGTAAGCGACGACATTAAAGCACAAAGAGAACGTGCACTACATTAATATGTAGTTTAACATATGTAGTGCAATTAAAGTATATGACATTGCATTCACTGAAATTGGGGTTCCCAATTTATTATTGCCATTTAAGGTTATTGTGTTAGGTTTCCATGTCTTGTTTGTTTTGTGTGCGAAATGCAACGCAACGTACGTAATGCCACATGAAATACCATTTAAGTTCATCTATTGTACCCAGTCGAGGTTTGTAGTCGAGTGCATGCCATAATTGTATTGTAAATATTTTTATGTTACGCAGAATACAAAGGCGTCTTATTCTCAAAAGTATATTTATAATGTCGTTCCTTGGTTTGCACTTGTATTATACAGAAGAGACAGATGCAGTTAGGAAAGTAAGTATTACCAATTCATATAGTAAAGCACATAATAACATTAACTATCTGAGCATGTGCTTATTTATTTTGTTAAACGAATAAGAGCAGACACCTGGTAAAGATATGTGTCTAATCGTAAGTCAATTGTCATGTTTGCCCTGAAAAAATCAACGTAACTTATTAGTGCGATTCATACAAATGATGATCACACTTGTCAACGTCATGTTGTCAGCAAATTATTTTCTGACTGAGATCCAGGTTGATTTGATTCTATGTACTTGTAAATGTTGGCAAGTACAGTCGAGTTGGCGATGTAAAAAGGCATCACTAGTTCCTATAAAAGCATCACTGTCCATACATGCACTTGAATTGAATGGATTATGGGATGAGGACATGACATGTTGTCAGCTAATACTACAGCAGTAACAAGATGATATGACATGACGCATTTTCAACAATTGCAGTTTACACAAGAATTTGCAGTTGACAATGTCAGTGTAATGGGACTCCACTGCAAAGAATAAATACACAATACTAATAGCTGTATAAATTTAGCCTTCTTGTCACCATAATCTAGCACGCGTACGGAGGCTTTGAAAACGCTAATGCATCGAAGAACATTGAAGAAATGAATATTTAAAGCAGCTACATTACATGATGGTAATGGATAGTATGGTAATGTGTCAAGTTTTGCTTGTTATTGATAACAGCCCAATTACAATATTCGTTTATAGTCGACCGAATTATTCACACACAACAAAGTCTGAGCTAAGACAGTATCCGCTTATTATTTTGGTTTGGATATATTATAATACAATAATGTTAGCAAGTTATCACCTTTTAATTTTTGCTCCTTACGTTGTGCTATTGAATTTGTTCAGCTCTACTAAATAGCAAAAAAATAGATGTTGTTTAGTCTAGATTCCAATGATACATTTAGCTCTTTGTTTTGTAACTGCTAAATAAAACAATAAGTCTGTATAGCCGACGCATATTTATTTTTAATCAGGTTTAGCATAAAATAGTCGATCTGTGTCTTTATAAGGCAGCATATCCGCAGTAAATATTTCATACTTGGTATGACATGGACATGAGTAATGTGCAATATTTCCATTTACGTTCTATCAGTATATTGTACCATTCTTTTGTATTTAGTACAGAGATGCTTCAGCTTTATATGCATAGAAACTAAACTAAAATTATAATTTATAAGTAGCATTTGTTTGCATACAATTTAAAACACATTTATTGTTAAGAGACAAAAAGTTTTTTATGTAAATTTCCTTTTTCGTTCCACGAATTCTTCAAGATGATATTGAAAAGCTAGCATTGAAGTACACAATAAATTCATCTAAATTCTATTATACTAAATGGTTTGTAACTTGACATTGACTGAAAGGATTTAGTATTTCTGTTTACTTTTCTAAGCGTTTCCTTTTCAAATAGCAACAGCTCGACCATTAGATTTATTGTAGATTCTTGAGATTCTTGTCTTTTGTATCTGTTACAGTGTGTACTGACACACGGGGTGTTTTAAAACACACCGGCGTGTATTAAAATTCCTGTTTTTAAATACATGCCATATCGTCAATATTTGCTGAATATGGTTCAATGAAACCAGTTTCCGTTAGAATTCAATCAGATCAAATTAGTTGAGAACATGACCATCATAAAACTAAGATATTTATAATTTAAGCCTTAAAATCCACGAAATTTGATATTAAAGTAAATCAAATTTTGGCGTTCATGATATTTTTTTAAATAGTGACTTTTAATACACACCGGTGTGTTTTAATACACACTGTAAGATATCCACTTGATAAATAAGATCATGTAGGTGGTTAGTGTACTACTTAGTCGTTTATTACTTAAACTGTTACTGTATAGAACATCACGGTTTAAAGCAAGAAAATCTCATTCATTCAATGAAATTGAGCTCAATTGTAAAGTGAATGATATTCATGCACGAATTATTTTATTTTATTCCACCTCCCTCCTTCTTATGCTTCTGGCTTGCTTCTACTCTTTGCAGTCAGTGAGGCTTGTCTTCCTTTTAGTTACCTGCACTACTGAACTGTGCTCTCTGTCTGCCTCTACAACTACTATAAGATGTAATCAGTACAGGTAGACTAACCTATTGGTATTAGTATCTATAAAACTATTGTTTGTATTGTCATAGAAGTAGAACTGATGGCAAATTACTCCATGCACATACTTTCAATTATTTTACATTGCATACAGGATTATTCCACGAATCAAGGAAAGTTGTATCTATCTACTGTCCGACTACAGCTATAGATAAAGAATCAAAACTTTACTAAAACGCATAACGTTATTCTGATCCTTACTCTAGAGTATTAAAGGCTATGCAATCAAACTTGAAACGAACCTCGTGTATCTTCCGTATTTCGTCTCTTCTTCGATTCGGCTTATTTGTTTCTCCTTTAGCTAGTATGTATATTTCTGTAAACTCACTTATATCGAGTCACATGCATATCTGTGCACATAGATATGCAAAAACTAAAATCTACGTAACGTAGAAAATATTTAGCTGTAGGGCTAAGGTATTCACTTTTTTACTTGCCTTGCTTGGGTATCAAGTCAGGGTGAAAACAAAGTATTGTTTCTAGACCAAAAGTCCAACAACCTACATTATAACTTACACATGCATCACAAACGACTTTCGTTAATTATCCGCATATCAAACCTTTAAAGGTTGATCATAAGCATAAAGACAAAGTAGAGGGAAGAATACTTGCATACAAAAAGCCATTCACTGCCACATATTAGAATTTTGAACAAAAGATTTTCATCAAATGATTTCCTTTGAAGCTTAGATATACAGCTATGATCGTGCAATAGGAACGGTCATCGATAATGCCACTATAGTATTAAACTATTAAGTACTATAGGTACTAATAATATATTCCTTACATCCTCCGTGTTGACAACGCAATGCCAGGAGTTTTACTAGTTATCTCATTGATCTCATGGATGTCTCGCTACAAAAATTATGAATAGTTCTCACGATTTCGATGTGAACGTGTTTCCTCTTTTTGCCCGAGACTGTCGCACGAAATTTTAATTATTTATAGTATATCTATAAAGGTTGCGTGAAAATTAATATTTTGTTCTTCAAGATGCATCTTGCGATTAGTAAATGTTTTTCTGAAATAAATCAGCCCCTCCTTTGAAATTCTAAGTTACGTTTCCATAATACAATAATGTCATCAAATATTTCGCCACTAAATACTAATAAAGTTTGTTTGAATGAATTTTTGATGGCATCTATTGCAGCATGGCAATTTGATTAGATGAATGCAAGTGCGGATGAATAACCACTAACAATTCATTAATTAGGAATTCCCGTAACATTCAGCCAAATTGTAGATATGCTTTGGTCATGGAAGAAGTTTATCAGCTAAGCTATGCGGCAATACAGATAGTAAGTCTGGGATGAGTGCAGCTAGGTGTATTAATATTATATTTTGTAAGTACTTTACAGTTTCAGGATGATTCTGCAGGATGCGTATATCTGTTTTTGCTGGTGCAATTAGTCAGGAGTCAATTCTGAAGATCTCAGAATATCTTACAATTACCAACCTAACACTGGCGCAACAAACCACTAGATTATTTTGCGGTTTCCATCAGAATCGAGTACTTCACATCCGACTAAATTCACCTGAACTCTAAATGAAAGTATATAGTTTGTTGAAATAATAAATTTCTTGGAAAATAAGCAATGTATCATTGAATTGGTAGATGTTTTCTGAAATTCTTTGATCTAGAACTTTGATGAATATATTGAACACTAATTTTCTTCGTTCTGATAACGCTAAAACAAAATGTGCCTATTACAACAACCTATAAGCATTATTGTTTCATAATATGATTGTTGTAGTGTCAATAAAAATTAACATGTCATTCCTTATTTACCTTGATTTTTATTTGAATTTCAATCGTTAACTTAAACGCCTTTTCAATATTTTTTGTAAAACTTTTTGCAAATGAAATTTTAAAAAATAGAACGCTTAGGAACTGAAGAAATGAAATATGGTTAGTTAATTATTATAAGAATATTCAAGTCCAGAATTATTCTTCCTCCCCCGAAGAAGAGTTTCGATGAACTGATCTTAATCGTGTTTTTCCTTTTTTGGCGACTGTATCAGCGTCCGATGAGTCCGCTCTATCTTTCCTAGTTTTAAGACTTTTAGGGAGTCTTATTTTAGGCTTTTTTACTACAGTGACGAAATTTTTTATTTGTGGTTTGGTGGGTAGCTGCATTTTCCTTTCGGCAAGTTTTGCCAATATTTCACTGATCTCACTCACTTGGCTCTGATCTAAAATTCGCCGAATTTCTCTCTTGACGACTTCTGGGATTCCTCTTCTGCCTGATTGGTGTTTGTGCTCTTTTCCATTTGCATACAAAACGATCTTTTCCTCTTTTGCAAACGGGAACAAACTGTAGGCTTTGGCGGGACAAGTCTTGCCACTCGCCTCTCCGCAAAAGTATAATGTCTTCTGGCCCTCTTCGGATTTTGTGTCTTTGTCTCTAAACCAAGCCGTGTTCTCCAGATAATCTTGTAGACTAACATCGTCCTCAAATTCCTTGACCACCGTCCACTCGTCCTTGAATTTCCTTTTCGCCACTTTCTTTTTTCTCCCTGGAGTTGCAGATTTCCTCTTGGTCCCATCTCCATAGTCTTCGTCCAGGTCGTCATCGTCTTCAAAATCCTCTTCCTCTTCTTCGAAGTCCTCATCGTCGTCTGCGGCACTTACATCGCCCGCGGGACTAGCTAGCACTGATGGCGACCTGCTCTCCGACTCTATTGCTCGATGAACTCGGGGAGTGATGGCATCCGAAATATCACCTCCATCATCATCACTGATTTCGGATTTCGGATTTCGTTTTTGTCGTTTAGTAGCAGTTGGGGTATTAGTCGTCTTAGCCGCCCTACGTTTTTTCGGCATCGTTCGTTTCGGGGTCTTCTCTACCATTTCCTCGTTCTCCATCATCCTAGTCAGTCAAGGTTCTGAAAAATGCAAGTACATTGTTTCTATTAATTGATTGCCCTCTAAAATAACAAATGCAACGTGAATTTATGGTTGCAATTTTAATTTACTGTGTACACCTTGTTCAATATATGATTCAATTTTATATAGCCAATAATTAAGTGAAAATATGTTAACGCAATAGTTTACCTTGCTATAATGAAGCAATTAAATTTTAAATTGAAGGACTGTCGCCAGGAAAACGTCAAAGTATAAATTATAAAAGATCGGGTAATTTTATTTTTCACACAATTCCTGCAGTAGATATTAATCTACGCAAAGTCAGTGTGCGGCTTAAGCCGAGACGTGGTAAAAGATCAAACGTTAGCAGACTGAGAATAGTAAATTGAATAAAAAACTCTATGTACCTACCGATAATGTAAAACTTGTACGTGTTCAGTTTTCCTCGTTTGGAGACGCTTATTTTGTTGAAGGAAGACGGTTGGTATTGCTCCAGGTGGATAGGCAATAGTCAAAGTCTCGTTTACTAGATATGCTAATGTTTAGTCGATGTGATGACACACCGTGGAAATACATATGCCAGTCGGTTGTGCTATCTTCTATATCATTTTTATTATTATACTTTTACTTATGAGATGCATATCAGTCAGGACAGGAATCGCATTAAGAGGAGGGCGAGGTGACCGTGCGGTGACAAACATGGGTAACCTCATTAGAATATCAGTAGACCATCTCACTTTGCCTCTACTCCTCAACATCAGTCCATAAAGTTCTTCATCCGTTCCTTCTCCTTATCTTCCATCTGTTTCTACCTACTCACGATTTCCATATATTGTGCCAACAGCAATATTATACATTAAACACAGATTTCATATCGCAGCATTCACGACAATAAACCCCTGTGACCGGTTCAATTAATAGTAACCACAGGAAATAGACCCTTCGGTATGGCAAGACCACAAGAGTCATCGACTCTTTGTGTTCTCAACAACTAAAGTACTCTTTCACAGAATAGAAATGTACTTAAGGGCTTTCAAATGTTGAGATGAGACTTTAAAATAAATCTAAGTTTGGCATCAAAATGTCTCATATTCTAGACAAGTCAGTTGGACAGAAAGGCTAAATTGAGATTTTTCTTAATTCCAATCACTCGCACAGTGCAAGTCATACTTAACGGTAGTTTTCCATAAATCAGTCCCAGAGGAAATATTTTTGCCAATGCAATTTCACTGCAGCATTGGCTAGAATACGGCATGAAAGTGCGACGTCCTCTTTTGTCTTGCACATTGTGAAGTGAAATCTTATTGAACTGTTATCTTTATTGTATCAGGGCTATTCTTTGCTTGCAAACAGAGCTGACATGTTGCCAAACGATGCAAACTTTTTGCTGGAGTTACTACGACGTGCACTGTAACTCAGAGATGGCTTCTTGAGACAACCGACAGATAGTTTTTGTTTTGTCTGTGTCTATAAATGTTCTGGAAAGGATGAGTAGCAAAATCAGGATCGCTGTGATGCCTTGATGGTCAAATGGATTAAGGCACATACTTATACCATTCAGATAAGTATGAATTGCGATTATTTCATTATACTCTATAAGACATTATTTATATCATGCAGTGGATGTAGGTAACAAAGCATTTCTACTTGTTCAATCGTGCCCAGAGTGTCTGTCAGATTAACAATGCCTAAAAAATGGACTCAAAGATGTTGAAATAACTAAATCTGTAGTTTATTATTCAATTTGAGAAAAGTTAGGATAACTTAATCATTTGGCATAAGTATTGATGTTTTCAAAATCTGCCAAAATTGCAAACAGTACGGAGAACGGAAAGTGTAGTACACAAATGTACTTGGTGAAGATATTATATTAGCAAGGCATTGCTTATTTACAAGCTTAACTAAAATGAATCTGTATTATTATGGCGTACTACTTATTATTATAGTGTTAATGCTGAGCTCCGTCCTGAGTAGGTATTAAATGTTTCATAAGGAGATTATGGAATCAGCAAAGCCATATGAAGCTGAATCTCCATTACGTCTTTGATATATAGGCTTCTATGTTGACAGATTAGGAACAGTTTCTTGTTTTCCCACCGAGCGAAGAATGTAACTATTTACAAGGATGTTGGAGTGCACATTCCACAGGTAGATCCCCTGTACCTTCATTCTTTGAATTTCATCTTCAAATCTCATGGCTAATAAAAATAGTGAATAGAAGAGCCGTTACGTTAATCCTCAAAAGTCATATCACATCACAAGTCTAAACAATGGACATGATGTTACATCTTGCACTATAAACATTATAATTTTGCTGTCTTTTGATAGCCGTGTTATGTGTAAGCGAGTCCATAATATTCAGTATTCAGTGATGGTCATGCAAAAGGCAAATCTGGCAAAATGTTTCGGCTATGTTATTCCTGATGAACTGCAAAGGAAGATGACTTTTGGTTTAGTATAGATAAGTAGAACATTTTAAAACAATATTTTTATTGTGAGTTTATGAGATGAAAGGACGATCATGTAACAACGATAATAATAGTAATCGTCAAAATAATAGCTTTGCTTCGACATGAGCTTAACTCTTTCAGAAGACTAGGATCAGAGCAACCATTTATAGATACTAGTCGTCTGGTTAGTAGAGTCGAGGTGTACTTTGGCTATCAGATAAGCACATCAGTTGATATTCTTGATATAATGGAACCACCCCTTAGCATGTGGCACTTAACCACATAAAATATAGCACCTGGCTGCACTATCAAGTAATATTATAATTACCTTACTGTGGATATATGCAATTTACGAACATGTTTCATATTTGATAGCGTCGTCACTGAAAGAATAACAATAGCATTACATATCTGAGCTGGCTAATTTAAATTATAACAGTACAGGCTCTACACTAAGCCATGCTTCACACTTGCAAGTAAAGTTCGCAACGAATAGATAAGTAAAGCAGACCTATTTAATACTTTGGCACATTACAACAGAGTTAGGCATAATATGTACATGCATAAGATAGACGTGCGAACAAGATTTCACAGATTAATATTAATAGTTTTTGGTGTGGATGTTAGCGTATTAAGCGGTTCGTAGGTTTCAGTTGCGGTACTCGGTCGACATGGTTGCGGTCGTCGGATAACTCTTTGGGTTTTCTGGGTTTTATTATTTCGCTAATTGATATCTTCTATAATAGTTGCCTCTATTTCATGGCTGCACCATCTAATGTATCTATGTACAAAATACCTAAGAGGAATTGTAAGTAAATACATTAATAAGTATCTCACTAAGTATCAATCTATATAGGTATGTCCCTTTAATATTCTATATAAGTAGAATATCTACACTGCACTGTGTAGTATACGGAGAACTTTCATGGTAGACCATGATGCGACATCAAATATTCGTTATAAGAAAACCATGACTGACTAAAATTGTAGAATTGATTGAACTGAGAATTTCTGCCAAAAACTGGCAAGTAGTAAAAAGTGCATCTTTATTTCTTTTTAAATTTAGAGCAGGGGGCAGAAGTAACCCTGGGAGGAGATAGTAATATTGTTGTTTGTAAGTACTACTTGGACTTTGCCATAGGAGTTAAGTAGTTAGTGTATTATGTTATGATGATGAGATGGTAGACATGAAGCCACATTTACCGTGACCACCGAGTAATTAATTGGAGACTGTAATTAAAATGCCTTTTTGGAGTTATCGCTGTCTTCATGTCCTGCACTGCATGAACGTCCTCTTTTTCTGATTTCACGCGCCAGCTTTTCAGATTTACAATTGCAACGTTGCAGATTTATTACATTCTGAGTGCCACTCTTGTGTGTGTTAGAGTGGAGTAGGTCTTCAATTGAGACGACGTTTCTGTCTGTCATAATCACAACACAATCATAAATGCGTAATGCTAATATCAGACTCTGGCTGGACTACTTTTCCTTGAGAATAGGATGTTTCGTCGCTTCATGTTCCGCGTCTCTTTTATTACTTTCATGCATTTATGGCAAAAGCCATTCAAGTATGAAATACAATAGTAGTGCTCCTCTTAATATTACTTATTAGTTCCTACCGACCAATGTTTGCATCACATTGCTTTATTGCTTCTATCTTGTTTTTAATTGCTCCATTAACGAGTTGTTGCTGCTGCTTCGCTCAAAATGATTGATAACTAAAGATAGCTTCGAAATTCCAGGCCACACTTGCATATCAAACTTATCACTGAGACATTAAATAAATATTACATGCACTAGAAATGTCTTATTGCTACATACGAGTTACATTTTATTGGTATTGCTGATTGCTGCTCCATTGCCTTATCGTGTCGAATAATTAATTATAAACTATACTTATAATAATTGATCTGAAATTAATGCTGCGATGTTAGCAATGCAGAACGGTGTACTTTTGTTATGAACTCTTAAGAAATACTTTATTGTCCACAATGCTAAGTAAAGGACAGGTGGGAAGCACTTCCGTGGTAATAATGCTGAAATACATTGTCTAGCTTGGGAAGTAAAATGCAAAAGAAATCATCGAAAGGCTACCCCTTGTGTAAACAGTAGGATATTATGTAATCTATTCAATTGATATTTAAAAAGCCAACAAAAACAAATCCAGTTAAAGACACATACCTATAGTAAATAGGTACTTGAACAACAGCAAAAACAAGGATTTAACTCTTAGGCGGTTTTATACATGTTAGGCAGTTTCAACAGACTGAAGAAAAAATAAAACAAAGTAAATGAGCTAAGTGAGCAAAATAACTTTTTTGCATTTCCTCGACTCCCTCCTCATGCATTCAGTTTACCTTTTATTTTCTTTTTTGTAAATAGTAATGTTTAGCATTCTATTCCATTACGTAAGCTATACACCAAATAAGTTCATTTGCATTACATCCATGGGAAACTATATTCCTGTATGCTATAATTGTACCTTTTTAAATCCCATACACCTCTCGTATTAAAGTAAAAAAGCAAGCACCCATTACTACCTGGTATATTATATTTATGTGCTGCTGACAATGAGTATTAGGCACATCTATAAAGTGCATGAGTAGAATGAATACGTCCACTTTATTTAATCGTTAAAATGCACACACAACGTAATAATACATATAATAATATATTACATATTATTATTATATTCAAGTACATACTACTTATACGAGTTTTAATGGATGGGAAAGGATAGCTCGACTGAATAGGAAAAGATGGGAAGTGGATGTAACTTAATGTAGTTGTAATAATATTTTAATGGGAAAACAAAATGTGCATCGCCAACAACAATTACCGTCTTTATAAAAGACTTGCCACATGTATAGCAGGAGAATACTATTTAACTTAAGGAATACATCGTGTATGATAATTGGAATAAGTGCATGTTTACTTTTCCTATACACATTAAGCAATTCCCAGTAACGTTTGTTCGTATTTTCACACTCTGTGATGGTCTAGTATGGCACATGAAAACATGCAATTAAATCAGAATCTCTATTTTTGCATCTAATTCACTTTCTGGTTTCTTACGTTGTAGGATGGATGTCTACATCATTGTTACCTCATTCTGCCTTATTCACTTCCTTAATAGTAGCTCATGGAATACTTTGTAACTTTAGAATAGTGCAGATACTACAAACTATGCCATGTGCATGACATCCAGTCTTTACTGCTATATAGAGAGTTTCCCGGGCAGGACTTTGAGTACCCTTGGGCAACATCCATGGGCGCACACGTCTTTACTACATTAAAAATGTCTCTATATGGCTGCCCATGCTCAATTCTCTGTTTCAGGGCCAATCCCCTTTTTCAAACCAATTTTACCCGACTTGCCATTATCGTTAGATTAGGTTTACATAGCAAAATTATTTTAAACAAATGGCATTGTTACATTTAATCCAATACAAGTTGTAACCCCTTTTTTAAATTATTACTTACAATTAATTTTTCTGAGTTAAACGACATTATAGTACATACAAATATGATTTTAAAATTTCACGATGTCGATGGTCCATAATGCCCAAGCAACTCTCTACTACTCTGCCGTATCTGACCGATGCTGTACTAGAACGTAACTGCTGTAATTGCACATCTAGAATTAGCTGAATGCATTCCATCCATTCTTCATAACAAACAGGGCTATAATGTTTCCAGTTAGTTCCGACTGCAACTCTTTATTCTACTAGACTGTACCATAATAGAACATTAATTCCTTAGTCTGTTATGTGCAATGTTCTCATTTCCTTAGAAAATGCCATGTAGGTATACTTGTCTTAGCACCCCAGTCAGTTTCTCTTGGAATGTTGGTATGGAATGTTCATTGAAAAAACTGAGCTTGTTTGCAGAACGGTTTAAAATAGATTGTCAACAGAAGTGATTTCATGAATATGCGTTAAATATGTATTTTCATTCACACTATGAATGAACCATGAACTCTGTAATTTGTACAGAATAACATTTATGCACCTATTTATCCTTGCAGAAGAACACAAATAAATAGCCATGCGTTATACTTTAATAATGTTATGCATAGCTTGATAAATGGCAGAAGTAACTTGAGCATTATTTACATCTATTTTTGTTTTGACATGCCTCGTGAATCACGAATTATTTGGGTTGTAGTACAGAATACTTGTCTCATATTTACATTACCTATACGATACATAGAGCAATTTTGTTAGTCCCTACATATTTTGGTATTGATAATGAGGACCAAAGATTGTTTTACTGAAAATCAATATCTAATGTTTCTACAGTTTATAAAAATTTATCGCGTCGGTATAAATAATTCATTTCTATCAATAACATAGCGCTCAGTCTTGTAGGCAGACAATTATTAACATATAAGAAATGTAAAATTTTATTTGTAACTGCTGAAATAGATAAATTTTCTAGTAGGAAATACATCTTTGTATTGTCTAATTGTTTTGATAGATAATTCTTCCTTTGTGAATAACTTGGGGAAGGCTACTTATGTAGGCGTAAGCTTCCTATGTTGACATACTGATAAAGTTTCCTTAGATTTGATTAAACATGATAAACTAACCAAAGACTTCCGTTTAAATGACAAATTCGTAAACAATGTACCTACACTTTCAACGCTCAAGATTCGTAGCTGATCATATCTTTCCCATCTCATACTATTGTCAAACAAAATGAAATAGTTTGTATGCGTTGTGACTCATTCTTCATGGACTGTGATAGCATCAACATGAGAAACGGATCGTCTCCTTCTGATATTTTTTGTTGACATCCAAATGTTTGGTGCATTTTGCAATTTCCTCGCATAAAACTATTATGTGCTTATGATTTGCCAAGAAAAAAGAAACCGTTACAGTTAGTGAAACTATTGCGTATAGAAAAGTCAAATTCACTTCACCTGCTGCCGTTCCTGTACGCATAGCATAAATAAGATAATATCATCTAACACGAAAGAGACAGGACAAAACAGAGACACATTTTGCAGTACTTTACAGACAATGAGAGTTAGCATAGAAAATAAATTGAAGCCGCGTAAACTGACTGAATCTTCCCGTATGCACTCGTACACTTCTGTCTGCTCATGCGAAATTCCCTTATTTATTTCCCATATAAATAAAATCCTCTTTGGCTTAACATTACCGTTACCTGATTTTCTTAATTAAACATCCTCTTACCTACGTGACTTGATTCTCAAGCTAAACCTTCACTAGCTTCGTCTCCAAACGTTCAAGTTGGGCTCATTTGCCCATTATCTCATTTTCAGTAGGTAATTTACAAATCGAAATATTGCCATACCTACATATTTTCAAATGGATTATAATGGGCCTTTTTGGAATTCCTCTTATGCTGTTATAAATGGGCTTAAAGTTTTTGATGATTATGTTGGTAGATAGAAAATCATCTTTTCATTCACTCTATCTTAGCAGAAATGGAAATTATACTCTGTCCCTCTACAATTTTGGAACACGTTATTGATACGACTATTTAGCCAAAAAATTTCATATTTACCTTTAATGTGGTAATACATTTTGTAATTCTGTTAATATATAAAGGTACTGTTAACAGGTAAATGTTAAGGAAATGTCATGCGACTCGTAACGGTTTTAATATATTAATATGCAAATTAACTAACAATTATACTCATTTTGTCTACTGTTGGTTGACAGGTTGTCTATTGTGTTGCTTTTGCCGTAGAACTTTGGTGGATCGTTGAATCTCTATGTAAGTTGAAAATTTTAATGCTACTTTATGTAATTTTAGCTTTTCAAATATTTGTTATGACTACTGTCTAAATACATGTAATTAGGCTTGTCATGAATTTGTAAAAGTCTAATATCTAAATTATTACATTGTTTTGATACCCTAAAACAATGAACGAAAGTGTGGAGATACAGATAAATGTATGTAGATAAGAGATTAGCACGGGTACCTATGCAACGGAATGTAAATGGCAAAGTAAGAATTAGAGAGATTAGTATTATTTCTAGATATCATCGGCCAAAATATCGTAGTCGATTTATGCTATTCAAAATGCCATGATAAGAAATGGTGATTGAGAATAAGGCTCAATAATTCATCCTTACCCCTTACTAGATACAATTGCTGACATACTAGTTTCGTCCATAATGTTGAAACCCTGAAATTTGCCAAAAAACTGATAAAAATTTACTCTCGAGTTAGAATACTTTTAGCAAAATAAGTTTTTACTATATTTAAGCTTCAAGTCAGGTTAACAAGTGCATTTACTAATGTTTTCGTAATTCATAAGAAATAATTTTTATTTCTAACAACTTTGTAATTTTGTAGACACATAACAAATCTTAATTTTCATACTTGTAGTTATAAGTTTATAGCAATAATTAATTTAATATTTCAATTAATATTTGTGTATTGTTTTGCAGTGATACTACCAGCACCAGCTTATACTCTCTGCGCATTATACTTTTTTAACTTCATAATTGCAGCAGTTCTGCTGTTCGGTCTACTGGTCGTAAGTTTTTATTTGTACTTTTTAAATGTTCAATAAATTGGGTTTAGTTTATTAACGTCCTTGATACAGTTTTACCTTAGCTCACTCATTATTTTCCAATTTGTATAAAATAAAATGTTTAAAAATGAAGTATTCTTATCAGTTAACAGACATATTTATGCATTGAGATTTTGTGTCCAATTTTAATTCATGCAAATTGTGTCAATCAATTCTCAATACAAAGCAAGTGATTGAATTTAGTTTATTTCAGTGACAAATTCTTAACTGTTACAAAGCTAGCGATATAAAGGGTTATTTGCAATGTCACTCTAACTAATTAAGAAGTAAAAATAAAAATTTATGATATAGGATCCGTTTACTTATGATTGTGTGTATCTGATCGTAACTTCTGAGAAGTGGAGGTTCATGTTCAGCCATACCATTGTAGTCTACATGTAATCATATTTGTTTTATAGAGACAACGAAAGTATTTGATGAGTTGGACTTTAATGACGGTACTGTCATTTTTTCCTGAAGCTGGAATGGTGCTTTTTATGTCGCTTTACTACTGGGTATGTCTCGAAATATTGTATTTCATATTATTGCCCCAGGACAACACTATTCGTTTAAATACGAGGTTCGAGGGTTTTAGCAAAAGTTGAAAAATCTTATAGTATTGGCTATTACATTATTTGGTATTGCCAAATATGTGAATATATTTCCCTTCTTTAACATTATTTGTTAATTACTAACGACTTTATGGTTCATGTACCTAAACACAATTATTTTGCAGTCATTCAATTTTGCATTTGAGTTCGAAAGATTATCCATATCTACACCTACACTATTATCTACAATATTTGACTAAAAAGTAGAGTCGTTTCCGTAATAGTAAAAATTTCCATTTTTAAAAATAAAACTGAAAATATTGCCCCCTAATTTTCTCTAATTAATTTTTCTGATTCCCAAAATTTGAAGTCTGAGTAAAAATAGTCGCAATTTTCTCGTTGCTTTCAGTTTAATGCTGAAGACTATTACGGATTCCAACTAAAAATGTTTGCCACTTTACACAATTAATGTATTTATTTGGGCCACTAAATGATTGCATATTTACCTACAGCGTATCAGTAGAAATTTTTAGCAATATTGAAAAATGTATTAAGTAAAAGTATCTGTATAATTGCTAGCTAAACAGACAAGCTATATTATTACGACCAAAGTACATAATTATGCCATTGACTATTATTGACTTTATTATAACACTAGCAAACTAAACCCCCACTGTGCAACTAAATCTTCAATTAGCTTAATTCATATTTTGTCGTTTTGTGCATTGTGCATATTGTATAGTATATCTTGTTTGGCATGCTAAAATGTGTAGTGTTGACTTTGTGTGACATTTTACTAATAGCTAACATCATCAAGCTTCGTTTAGTTTAAATAGATGAAAATAGTGACTTTAATATTGCCATTTTTTCATTCATCCTTCATATTTTTAACGAAGCAAATTTACACACTGTACGGCATTAAAAGTAAAATGTATACGGTGTGAAATTATCTATGAGCTTATCCACATTCACGTACATTCAGCAGGATACAATACCATAAACGCAATGTGTAATATAGACGTGTCTTTGCACTCAGCCCTCACCGTGTCCGTGAACATATGAAATATTTATTCATCTATAACACAATGGAGAACTAATACTAATACAATTGTTTGATTTATATATTTCGTTTATTATAATGCACAAACGGGTGTATCTGGTCTGAATTGGATCTTTTCTGCGAACTTACTACAACGAAACTAAAGCAGCCAGCTCATAAATTCGAGTACGGAGTCATTGAACTGGTCTATTGGTCACTTCGTGCTATATTCAATGTAAGTAAACATTTCCATTTTTTCACAAAATTCTGATTTAATTAGTACAATTTTCTCATTTTTAATACTTTCGCAAAAAAATAGTTACCACAATAGCCAAGACTAATTTTCAGTAGATCGATCTAACCCCAATATTAACTCATTGAAGGCATATCTTGAGAAATAGTCAACTGACAATTTGTATACCTGCTTATCATTTTTAAATAGTTTTCAGTGTACTACTTAAATATGATCTGCGTCCAATATAAATATTTTTAAACAACTAATACCACACATTTGTTTAGTCTTTGTAAAAAATAATGGATTGACTGAGTTATCTTTTCAAAATTCCCGTGGACACAAAAGTAAAAGATTGACGTGGTAGTAAATAGCAGAAATGTAATAGAAAACCTAAAAGCACTCGGATTACTTTACTATTCCCTTGGGTGACGATGGCTACTTGTCCAAAAAATTTTAATTGCTTTTTAAAGAAAACATCAATGTGTCATAATATTGGAATGACGCCTTTTGGCATTAAAAGGATTTCGGTCCCATTAGCATATCTGTAAGCATAAATCGTTAATTGTCAAATTGGCATAACATTTTCCAACTTAATGTGCGCAAAATTAAGGAAGAGATTTGGCGTTTATTATGAACCATATCATTTAGTTTGAAGTTAATTGACCAGTCGATATCCTCCAACTGAGGTCACTACAAAGTCTGTTTGATGGATTTGCTTTTACTAAATAATATTTACATAGTGCACCTTCTCTCTGCATGCAAATATTTTGATACGTGTGGCAGATACGTACTTACTCAGTGCACAATTAGGTACGAATATAAATGACGAGTAATGTGAAGTTTTTAGTGGCCAAGTGGATGTCAAGCTTGGCTCATCTGTCCAATAATTCTGTTTTATATTCATTAATGTTGACAATGCCCTTCCAACTTGCTGTTAAGTATAATGCTATTATTGTGTCGACCGAAAGCGGAGGGGCTTAGAAGAGTCTCATCTCTAAGTGACATTAGGTATACTAAGTAGAAGGACTTGCTTTGCATCTAGCTTAGGGCAGTGTCTGTTGTGTACGGCTGTAGTGACATGACACCATGATAAAGTGGACGTGACAAGACTACTTTTGTTGTTAATAAATTGAATACGTGTATTATTAGGTTAATAGAGACAGAGATGAGATACATGGCAAAGTGTAATTTCAAACAGCGTCGTTCATTTCATATGAATAAGTGAAGATAATGTGGTGTAAAGGCATATTACACAATGGAGTCCAAATAATACATATTTATTTCGGACTGAGTGTTCCAATTGACTCTTACAGTCAAATGAAGCATTAGTGATGAAGCTGAGAGTGAGCATGGCTTCAAAATCACAATTCGGCTCTCGACTAATTTTTCCGTCAAGTCATCGTCTGTAAGTGAGAGACGTGGCTGGACGCAGGCAGGCAGGGCGTTGAGAGCTTTAAAAGTTGAGTCTATGCAATGGCATTTATAGACATATAAGTACGACTCAGTGTTTGTTAGTGAAGTGATGCCAATAAAAGCAATAACATATTGCTTTTGTCTGTTTTATCAGAGAAACAATTGCAGTGACCTCCGCATTCCAATCTAGCATTCTTCCAGATTCACTTTTCTGCCGTTGCTCACTCCTTAATTCAATGGAGTTGCAAATTGCAGCAGAAAACAATGATTAGATAAAACAATAATGACAGTAGTTGCAATAACTATTTATTTTACTACCTAATACTCAAGTGGGTATTGTATAGTGTGTGCATAGCAGTATATTATTATATGATAGTGCACACGAGGGATTCACGCAACGACTGCAGTCGATCACAAATTATATCAGAAAATACGAGAGTCTCAAAGTCTCACTCGCAGGCAGTAGACAGTGGAGTGGAGACGCCATTTATTTTCTGAGCACATTGATAGTTGGTGGTGAGACATCGAGCCAACGGTATCTCACAAAAAGTAAAGTCTGATTCTAATGTAAACATCTAGAACAAAACGTGTATGTGCACAGTGAGAAGTGCATGCCTACAGATAACCGTACCTAACCAAAAAGTCTTTCATCCTACTAACTAAACTACTTACTACTATGAAAACGAAAGTTGATCTAAAGCATTTGAATCCGGCACATGCACATGAAAGGATCGTTTATTGAAGCTTAAAATAAGACGTGAGCGAGTGCTGTCTGCAGCCATAAAGTCACTCCAATAGGTCTTAATAGTGAATAATTAGGTCAGTTGCTAGTTGTGTGCATTTGCATAAGTGAATGCACTCTTCTAATGTAAGTACCTACTTAAGTGGCTCATTTGAAGTAGTTCCTGGACAGGAAGTTTAAGTCTTTCTTGGTATAATCATGTTTGTCTTCTGTCATGCCATTGCAGATATTCGGGGCTCTCTGTGTATGCTCCCTGTATCTAACTTGGAGAGACGAAGAACTCATTCTCGGACGTCTACATGATCTCACCTTGGTATGATTTTTTATCTCATTTCTACTTAACAGCTAATATATCAAAACGAAATGATGGACAGGGTCCACCAGATATTATCAGCGATATTTTTTATTCTATAATTTACAACTTAAGACGGCTGGATCTGTAGAATTACTAGCATTACTAGTTATTAGCACTTTTGCTATTGTCATTTCTAATTAGCACATTTTAATTCCTGAAAAACCCAGCTCAAAATTACTTAGTTTTAGTGAGAGTTAAGAAATTGCGTCGCAAAATAACTTTTGACTTTCCCTTTTTGACAATTTCTTTTGTTCAGTCAGATAGTAAAATGAATTGATTACTCACAGTATATTCTTGAATACACCAATAAAAACAAAAATGTTTTATTTCTATCCCCAATTTTCTATTGGATCCAAATAATTTCCATGGAAGACAAGACTAAATAGGTGCATAGTAATTAATGTCCATAATTATGTATTTAAGGTATAATGCTTGTAAATCGATGTAAGATAATTTAATCTGTTTCGTATGCCGTGCACGGATGTTTGTGCTAATTATAATTTAGAATACTAATTACATAAACTGATATAAAGCCTTGACGGATATTGTGTATGAAGTGCTCTGACGTGTGAATTTATGACAGGCAAGTGTGGAGTCAGGATCAAACGGGCACGGAGTACTCGGAGGACATTCGGTGGGGAGCGTTGGAGGGATTCTGCGGAATGGGAACGGCACTCTAAAACGGCCCAGTAATTTAGCATATCAGAATTACGCATATGTAGATTCGACGCCAGTACTTCCTGACAATCTGAAAAATTCGGGAACATTTCACAGGTATGATGGGGATGGTTGGGCTAATGGAACTTGAGGTTGATGTTGAGTCTGGAGAGAATTGGAACTCGGCCTCGTCCGGGCCTGCGACTGCCACGACGACAGACACCTCTCCAGACTCACTCTGTTTCACCCGTAGTTCTCCGCACTGTCCTCCTCAGTCAACTCAGATCACCAATTCTTTTAACCATAGAGTACACGCTGAACTAAAATGCACTTCTTTTGTAAATACCTCTGACCCTGTCGACTCTGCTGACGGCCCTCCTTCTCCTCTGGGCTCTGGTGCTGTGCAGGGACAGAAGGATGCTTTGAGATCTCAGGCGACTCCGCCACTACCCGCTTGTAGTACTTCTTTTTACCAAGGCCCGGGTGCTCTTCCCTTCTTTGCCTCCTCACCCCCCACCAACATCTTGCACCCTCTCTATAATTTCAGTTCCGATCTCGTAATCATGAAAAAAGATAGCAAACCCGGTAGTTGTAAATCCCAGACGACTTCCATTAGTCAAGATGCGTGTAGGACCACTCGCTGGTACATCTGGAAATTTGCAACGTGTTGCTTTAATAGAAGTAATGGTGATTCCAACAGAGGGAACAATTACAGCAGCCGGAGCATCAACTTCAACTCCAACTTCTCCGCACAGAGCCGGGGATCATTCGCCATGAAGAGCGAATTCAACCCGGCCCTCATGTTTGACCCCGCCTACAGAAAAAGTCGCATCAGTGAGTTGGGGATCGCAGGAATCGGGCTGGAACCACCGGGACTTCCTGCACTGCCCCCGCCAGGAGGTCTGCATCGCTCCCGCTCGTTGTGGAACGTCAACAACGACGACTATTGGAACCGCCCACCACCCTCCCGTCCAGTGTCCATGGGCTACGTGAATCACATCATGAATCTGGATCAGTACAACAACTTCAAGGACAGTTCCAGCAATCTGAACTACAACGGCAGCGTCAACAACATGAGTCTGGACCGACGGCGTGGCTGGATGCACATGCATCTGGGACGCCGGGCGCAGTCCATGGACGGTCTCAACCATTTCTACCGCTACTACGGACAGAATATCATTGCCAATCACAACCACCACAATCTGCATCACCATGACTGGAGCAAAAGCTCGTTGGGACAGGAGTCTGATGATATCCGCAATTACCAAGACATTGCCCTATGATCCTTTAATAGTTCGATTTGTTAGATCATTCCGCTTCTTTACATTAATGTACAACGTCCACAAGTGTGCTGTGCTCTGTGTGATCTATTTCATTCTGTGACAGTTGAGTGAGTTTCCTTACACTGCCAGTAACAATTAACAGTCCATCCTCAGCGTTGTGTCGAGTTTAAATGATACCTGTACTGTGCCCAGCCCCCTCACTCGAATCCATGATCTGACTCATTAACTCTTGTCCACATTACGCAACAATGCGACTCTTGTGTGCTATAGTAAATGTTTGTTTGGTTAGACATAACGTAACTATATTTGTTTTTGTGACACATTTGATTTGCTTGTTATGTTCGTGTTTAAAATACTAGTATTTCTTTGCCATATAAATAATACAAACTTTCGAGTATTCCAGGAGAATCTACAGAAGAATCGTATAAGGATATACAAATATATATATTATATAAAATAGGTACTATTTGCCTATAAACAATATTATGAATCTAATCATAGAATATGCCTAATAGTGTTTTGTCATGTTTGTATGGAAATAAACAGCAAACAAGATACAAGTAATTATGTGCCTTATCATAGTAAAATAGTTACCCCTTTACCAGAATTATTTGTCACATGTAATCATAATTTCACGGCAAACATCGCAATAATTTCACTATGGCTTCTTACGACTTTCTTCCAAAACCACTAATTTATTAACCTTGGTAAAAAAAATATTATAGTTGTTATATAAATATTAATAAATTAAAACCTGAGTAAGATAGTTTCATAGTAAATGACATGCTAAACTAAACAAATTGCAAACAAAGCAACAATAAGGAACTCAATATGAATTATGGTTATTATATAAAATAAATAGACTTTAACCTAAA
>JABASH010000835.1:0-32775 GCA_019776445.1 Tomocerus maximus | reverse complement strand
GAGATGATTTAACTTACGCAGATCTTTACATGGAACACATGAGCACCCATTTTGAAACTGTCTTTGATGTTAATCTGACAAGCGGATACCCAGCTCTTTTAACCCTGATTGATTCAGTCCAAAATCACCCAAAACTCAAACAATGGTATAAAGAGAGGCCCAAAACCTTATTATAATGAATACCTACTGAAAACCTCACAAGAAATAAATGTACAGACACACTCATAGTTTTGAAAATAACGATAAATTACATTTTCAAAATGTTGAGAATCAAACTGAACCCGACATCCGCACTCCAATTTGGCAGTATTACCACCCCAGAATACAATATTTACGTAGTCTTACTTACATTGCATTTACACTTTTCTGACAAAAAAGAACACATTTATGTCATATTAAGTCATGGGACATCGGCACTTGTCATCTTTTTACATTATTTGGGTCAATTTCAAAATCTTTCGACCCTGCACGGTAGTATATATTCATTTTAAGGCTCCCCTAGATTGGCACTTTTAGTACCTTCATTTGGCTAGATACCTTCTATTGATCAAAACGGAAGAGTGGTGGGTAACAAATATTACAATTTATCAGAAAATGGTTGCAGGGTAGGTTCGGAAGACTTTTCTTTGCTAATAAATATCTTAAATATTGATAAAATTGATTAAAAAGGAAAGTTTCAATTTCTACCGTTGAAAGTTTGATATGGAATCACCGCAGGCGAAGAGAAAGAATGTCGTAGCATAGTAATTTAAGATGGTGGACTAGGAGTTCAAGCCAAGCAAGGTTCAACTAACGGCAAAAGTGGCATTAAAATTGTTTTTCACTCTGATAAAGTAAATAATATGGTAAGAAAAAATCAATAGATCACCCCGTATTGTAGTACTAGGGTATCCGTGATGGTAAACAACACAGAAATGGTATTATCGACAATAAACAAGTTGGAAATGCATAATACATTAACTAAGGTGTGTGTTTGTGCATGTTGGTGGTAGAAATTTCTGTTTACAAACTTGAGGGAAAGGAAAGTCCAAGTTGAAAAGCAGAATAATAGGCCTAGTGTACAGGTAACCAAAAATAGGGCTTAAATGGCAATGTGTACAACCCATTCGTTATGTCATAAAATATTAGTGTGTAAACACAGTTAACAATGTCCATTTATTGTATACCAAACATACTGTGTGTATGTAAAAGTTCACAGGAGCAAAGTACCTTTTTTCTTTAGAAAATGTAGGATATGGAAAGACAAGTCGGGGCTTAAATGCTGATTCATTTTGTTGGCTGGGCAAGTAAATATAGTTAGTTAATATATATTTGAAGGAGTGCACACAGGCTTTGTGAAGAGAAGACCAAAGTACTATAGCAGTTATAGTGTGCAACTGTTAAGAAGAAAGCAAGGTAAGCATGAGACGGGCAGGATTGAAGAAGGATGGCATCACACAGCACAGCGTCGTTGAAATGATAGGAGGAGACAGGGAAAGTCTGATTAAAATTTGAGCTCGAGAGGTTTTAGGAAAACAAAAATAGTGGTTGAGAGCAGTCAAGTTTCTGGTTTCTTTACAGCACTAAACTAATGAAAATCTACGAGCACATGGCAAACGCAGAAAAATCAACTGCCTCGACTTTGAGTCTAGTGGTGAGACGGCGTTCCATTTTCCATGCATGTTGCATGCTCCGATATAATACTTATAAGTACTTAACCCAAATGGGTACTATAATACTATAGTATGTATTTTATGCACTAGCTATGTTATTCCAGCAGACTTAGCACAGATATCTTGACTGGAGAATCGATAGCCGTCTCGCTAATATAACGGTATCCAGACGTTTGTCCATGGGGCGGGCTTTTTGCAAGACGGCTTCTAGTCAGCGTTTACACTTGTTAAGTTATAGGTGAAGTTGCAAATTGAACTCCGGACTAAAATCCTATATTCTAAATTCTAGCTAGAGAACATCTTGCATCTTGGAAAGTCAATATACGTAGTAGAATTTTGTTTGGAAGTTAAACTTGCATACAAGGCAACGATACTGGTTTAGTTATGGTGAACGGAATGTGAACACAAAAGTACAGAACAAATAAAAACTCCCTCCTCAACATTTTCTCTGAACCATTTTGTTCGGTTCTGTTTACTTTGACTTTTGGCCAATGAATTCATTAAAAATCTATTTTAATTTCGTTAAGGAAATACTGAGCTGGAAAAAGTTTCGATAAGAGCTTTTGCTAGTAAAAATACACATACATTATGCACCTACATACTTACTACAGATAAATACGGGGTACAATATAACTATGGCCAGAGACAGACATCTCCCTGTGCAAAGGAATTTTCCCTGCAGCAGCAGTACTAACTTTTCTAATTTGAAAAAAAACTTGTAATGACTGTTTTACTTGGATGTAAATACCCTTGTACAAGAGTTGAGTAATAAGACCCTCCATACTTAGACTACGAATCCTCGACTCCTATTACTTGTTAGTGCCAGCTCTTCAGTTTTTTATTGAACAGTTTTTCAAAAGTTAAATGTGTATGTAATGTTATGCAAACTAAAGCAAGTCGACTTGAAATAGAATATCCTTCTCCTTTCTACACACAGTGACAGAGAATGAGCTCCACAAAAAGAAAAGTTCGCTTTCTTTACATAACTATAAGGGAATTGACTGATTGCAAGCCTCCTATACAGAACAACGCAATAACTTCAACTTCTGCTAGATGCGTTGTAGTCTCTAAGTACGATATATAAACCCTGTATACTTAGCACACGTTGCAAGGACGGAGACACAGCACTCAGAAATAAATTTCTGTTATTCCCCTACATTTCTATGCCTTTTTGCCTGTAACTGGCATGAAAAAGGAGTTTGCACCCGCCAGCTCCCGTTATATATTTCATTGTTCTACATTTCATTGCGTAGTTCTACTCTGTCTAGCCAGCAGCTCTCATTTTCCTAGCTGTTTATCGTTTTTCCATTTATACTATTTCTACATTATTCAATGTTTTGCTACTTTTAGCCACTGAAGCTACTACATACATTTAAGTTTGTATACTAGTTTTCATAATTTAAAAATACATTATGCAAATATCTAAGTCTAATCAGCGGAGGGTTATAGTTATAATAATGATCTTAGTTGGAAATGGTACAATTTACTCCCTCTACACTAGAGAATATCTATGTCATATTATTAATAGAAGCAATGAAGCAATGAAGCAAGTGCCTATTTACAGATATTGTGTTGCATAAACTCATGAAATGGAGCATTTGTAAAACATCCTAGAATATCACCAACGTGGTACTATTAATATAAAGAAGCAATACCTACTATTTTCAGAAATTGTGTTGCATAAATCCCATGTACCCATATTCTGTTTCCGATAATACAGACAACCACTAGTCTACAATGACAGGTTGTAGTTGTAAGTTAATATTAGGTTACTAATGAGTATATGGAGAACCGTCGGTACATTTTATCAAGAAATTGTGTCACCCAATTCTTTATAGTACTTACGTATGTTTTATATTCTGTGTGAACTATTATCTATTTCAACTATCTAGCTATTACACACAGAATCCAGGCAGATAAATAACATTATCTTGTCATATCTGCTCCTGAACTTGAATGCAATGTTTGCAATAATACGATTTATTGAACTAAGCACAAACAATTTCGTCTTATTTCACCCATTTTACAATACCATTACTAATAGCCAATGCAATATATTGGCATAAGTATAGTTGGCAGACTCAATAATACTAATATTGTGCATTTTATTTGTATTACACTTATTTTACTTTAGTTGACTTTAACTGTCATGTTACACTTCAAACCTACCACTATGCACTACTACAAATGTAGGTTGAACTATTGTAAATAGTTTCTGCTTGTGATGGTTATTGTATGTATCAAGAATCAAGTGCTACTATACAAGTTATTTTAAAAGCCGAGCTTGAAGTAGTAGTATTATATAGCTAACGACCTTATCGTAGGTTGAGACAGTGTGATTACTAAAGCTATATCTGCGTATGTAGTACAATACACTAGAATGCAGTATACTATAGTAAAAATCATATTATATATTGCTTAGTCCGTGCTAGAGAACAAGAACAACTGACTTGTTTTAAGCCAGCATACTTACTTTAGAAACTAAAAGGACAAATTCAGTGGAAGGAAATATATATTGCACATTTCTTCGAATTTCATTTGTATGTAGCTATTTTGCAACGCAAAAATAGTCAATTGCTTAACAGATCGAGAATTTTGGCATTACATAAGTTTGCTCTTGCTATATTGAAATCTGTCGCGTTTGTGAGTTACAGGTACGATTTCCATAATTTTCATATTTAAAAATATGCTATTGAGAGTCCCTGTTTCTCCGGAATAGCCCATTCGTTCCTGTATAATTTGCCTGGAATGTGGGAATCTAGGAAATGGTGGTATGGTTTCGAGGAAATGTCTTTCGAACAGTGGACGGAGATCATTTAGTGTAGCACTGATACACTTTAGCCCTTGTTCTGGTTTTCTCGAGCTTGTCTTCTCCATTCCCCTTTGCTTTTTCCTTTTACATTCTCTACAACTTGTACAGCAGTAGAGTACATTACAATATCGTCCGCGATTACATCCTACTGCTCTGTTTGCGGCCGAATGAGAGAAGAACATTATTGATTTTGCAGAGTAGTAATAGAGAGCAGTGAGTAGATTACTTGAAACATATACAACCTCATACATATCATAGTGGAACAAATATCTTATTGCATTGTACTATCCTGTCCCTGTCATGTCCATTGTGTTCTGTCGGCTACAATATACTGAGCTCTTAGCATACTTACTCTGCACTTATGTACAGCCATACTGTACTGCTAGTTAGGAATTACTTCAATACATCTGTATAGCGTTGCTTATACATTATGCACTATAATGCTCTCTCAACTCTCTCCTCATTTCATCTGAAGTTGGAAGTGGAACTGAAAGTGAAACTGGACTGAAAATGAAAGACTTCCCAACTTACATTTGGTTCACATAATATTATTACACAGAGAACAGTACGAGCACTACTGTCGTGTTTCTCTTAGACAACTGTCTGTTATGCAGATATTATCTCCAAGTTACACAAACGAGCATTTGAATATACAGGCAGAGTCTCTAACGTTGTTTTAGAGATATGCCAATGTGTGGAGGGGAAATACTATTGCCATGTATCTTTTGCCAACTGTCCAATTCCTTAGAACGGAATGTGCTACTAATGTAACTAATGTATCATTGTATTAGAGAAATGGAAGCGATGAAATTTAAATAAGCTTTGTTAATGCAAATTATGGAGAGTTCCTTCTGACTATGTATATCTACATACATACTATAGTACTGAGTGCAGACAGAGTTCTACTATTATTACACTATGTTAGCTATCAATGCTTCTTCAGCATTGTGATACACTAAAGAAAACAAAGAGGAAGATCTATGGTATGAATTTCAAAGTTATTTGTGTTCTTACTACCTAGTATCAACAGAAGTGAAACCTTATCTTACAAAAAACAATCCCATAGGTTGTACCAGAGTGAAATGGCTGTAACTCATCCGAAAGTATTGCTACAATTTACATACGGGCTTACTTGAGCCTGTGCAATGAACATTGCGTATTAAAAATACAGACTAGATAATTTGCATCTGCCAGGATAAAAGTTTCTCCTTTCACCCAGGGCGAGATAGAAATTCTGCTCAAAAGACATGCAGGTACAACAATAGTGTGCTAAAAGTAAAAAATATACAGGAAACATTATCTTGCTTCACCAATACAGTGTCAATCCAGACATTCTTTAGAGAGAAAGTCTACTTTTACTAACTGCGGGTTGTGTACTTTGGAATATTTTACTGCACAATAGTAGTCGAGTCTCGTATGACTATAATATGTATCTATCCAGAGCTAACAAATCCCTATGTGTGTTTTAACCATAGCATGACATGCCAAGTCCAGTGTAGTGTCACCTTTTGCTTGTTAAGCTTTAGCACGCAATCCCGGGTCCAATAATGCAAAACTACGTGCTTTAATCCACACGTAAGCTAACACTGTAAAACTCGGAATCTATTCAGCAGCAGTAGTGGAGCAAGAGCAAAGCACATGACAACTAACTGGCCTAGGTGCAATAGCAATAAGAGTTTTATTCTATTCTGTCGAGAGTTTGACTGGAGGAGAGGTGAGGGTAGACCCATATATAGTGCCCAAATAATATACAATAAATATATAGGCAGTAAATAGAGTCGGAAGAGCGGATTGGATTGCCTCACAGTCACAACTCAGATCCGAATGTGGAATTCAAATTAGGATTTCGTGCATCCTGTCCTTGTCCTCTGAATCTGGATCCAAGCTCCCTTGTTGGTGATCATCATTCAGTCGGATTATTACGACCTGCCTGTGGAATGGAATATGTTTACTTTCGACACTTTCACATTTGCACGGAAAGCACTTTGACAACCCTATCTGACCTTAGCACAGAGTCTAGATATGAAACAAACGTGAGAGCAATGACTATCTATTGTGCATACTTATGGACTAGGGATGTCCATGTGGTAAACTCTAGATAAATTACGTTTACTATCTTCGGTAATAAAATAATACTGGAACGGGCACTTTATACCCGAGTAACTCACCTTTGCAAACCCAAATGTGGTAACGGGAACGTGTCTGTGGTCAAAATATGAATTAGTAATGCAATAATGTAGTGTATTGTATTACTTAGATGGGTATGCAGTTTGTCTTTTTGGAAGGAGAATGAAGAAGTTGGTAGAGGTGAGAAAACCCAAGGGCTAACTTGATTTTACTTCATAGGGGTTGTTATATTATTTAGGAGTAGATTGTCTACTAACAATAGAAATGCTTTGCTTTGAATTTATCCACAGAATGGAGAACATACAGAATGGAGAACATACGGTGGCATTGTAAATACAGATAGAGTGCTCAGATAGAATAGAACGTGAGACACTAAAACTGAAATGGAGAATTAAATGGAATACTCAACTGCACTGGACTCTGGACCTAACAAACTCAATTTGCCTCGTTTCATTTCGTCTGTCTCTTTTGCATTGCATCGGTTTTGTTTGCGTGAGCGAATATTAGTTTCTCCGTAAAAGTCGCACTTTCAATTTCAACTTTAGGCTCCGGCACAATCCCTGGCTTTCTATAACTGTCAAAGGAATAGAATGAATTCAGCCAGCTAGTTTATAAATGGAGCAACTTTGTCGGCAAAACTTTGTTCGTAGCTAGTACATCCTTGAATATACTATTTAGTAAGTCTTTCTTCCCACCTCAGATGAATACATCCAGCCATAGCCACTTATTTCCTGTCCTACCTCTCTATGCTCTGTCTCTGCACATTAGAAACACTTCCTAAACTACATATATCATATATACTTGCTCAGGAGACAGGGAAGACGCAGAGTCGGGCATTCATTGCCCAACTCTACCTAATAACTGCGCTATTTAGCACTGCTGAGTCACCCATCTTGGGACACTCGCACCGAATTCATTATCCTGCTTTATGTGCCCAACTAACCGTCCCTTACCTCCATCTTTATCGCTAACTCTAACTCACTGGGCTGAAATGTTTCATCCTGCTTTTTTAATGGCAAAATTTACCCCAACTTTCTCCACCAATTTCCTTTCCTTGGACACTGCTCCTATCGCATAATATAAAAACGGACAATAAGTACTATCAAAATTATCATCATTTCTAGCTTCGTTGCAATTTTGCTACAGATCAGAGAAATTGAGTACACATTGCATATGGCATTAGTAAGTAGACAAATCTCGTAAAATTCTATACGCCTTATACCACCATTTTTTGTGATCCTAAATCATGAAGATCACTGAAGTAGACGAAAATTGCTAATTGGTTCACGAATTCAAATTACACATCCAAATAAAATATATAATTGCAAAATATAATTTTACTTGACTTTGTCTTGTAGATGTATTTATGGTAATTTATAGTTATCGTTATTTACTTACCACGGTCCATATAGTCATTTATTGTATAATCATAATAATATAGTGTTATAAGCATAACTAAGATTTAACGTGTGTGTTGATAGACATTGGTACACTTGTAATTACACACCCACAACTATTTATGAATTTCTTTCCCTGTCAGCTATCTTTTGAGGAAATACTTGAATAGTACTTCATTATCTAGTAAATAATAGACATCTGTCTAATGGAAAACGATACAAAACTATTATGCATGGAAATGTCATTATAATACACATGAATAGTGAATAAAAATGATTTATGCACCATCATCGTTGTATTCTAGATACATGTCTGTGAAACCTAAATACAATTTCTATTGTTTTCTATCGTGCAATAGAATGAAGATGAATGTAATAATCTACGAGATCGGATTCATTTTCGTTGTCATAATCATTTTCGTCAGTCAGAGTAGAAAGGATTCATTAGTTGTTAGCAAAACAATCATAATTCTCGGTTTCCAAAACATACCTACTATATACCCTAACGGCGACGGTGAATGTACGGCTAAGCGCACAACTAATGACTAGTACATCAGAAACAGCTAAGTATATCATTCGATTGGAATATGTTCTATCGCTAGCCTCGGTTCTATATTGTTACGGGTTGTTTTAAAATGTAGATTGGATGTTCATATGTTTAGATATGATTGGTAGATATACAGCACAATACTAATAATATATAGATTACCCAGTAGTTTTGGCAGAAAGCGGAGTCGTGTAGCGTATTTAAAGGAGATATCTCATGGAAGTCTAGGTTTTGGAAAAGGAAGTACTATGCCAGAGTCAGTTGTTTGTTGCAGACTGAGGACGAGAAAGTGAAATATGGCTTAAAAGTGAATGATGTTCCTGACGAGATATAAGTCCATAGAAATACATCATCGAAAAGATAATATTAACATTATACTAAATATAGTAACTCACTACCTAGGTATGTTACGGAGCAAAATGCAGTGGAAATGACACCGCCTGCTGCGATCAATACTTGCTAAAAGCAGCATCCTATACCATAATACACTGCACTACTACTCCCTGAATTCATCTACTATTTAAAGAACACAAAATACAGCTCTGCATTAGTCTCTATTCGAACTTCAGTTGAAAATTCTCTTGCTCTGTCTTCGTTTCATCTCCTTTTGCTGATGATGACAGTCTTCAGAAATTAAAACTGCTGTCAGCTGGCGAATTAATGACAAATCATCAATTCTGAGAAAACTGGAACGAGTTTACTATTTGACAACACAGAAAGTGGGTTGCCAACAATTGACAGTGAACATTTGCAGATATATATGTCCAAGAAAATATGACAAAGAGATAGCAAGAATCATGTCTAGTAAATAATATATATCAATGCGAATAATTTAAATTGTTGCAATAAAAATTGCAAAAATGTAATACAAATAGAAAAAGCAATAAATTATATATTTCGGAACAATTGAATTTGATGGGTAAATGCTGCACAAAAACTACACAAAAAACTCGGATTCGGAAACCCAACAAGAAAGTAGGCAGGGCAAAAAGAGAACTTTGCTGGTATTTACAAACTACTTTCTCCAGAACTTTCACTAGTATATTACTGAAACTTACAAATTCCCAAAGTCCATTGTCGCCATTGATTTTGTTTTTTGTTGTTTTTTAGAATCAGAATTGAATTCTAGAAAGTAACTGAACAGGGTACTAAAATAAGGGAGAGAGCTAATGGAGTATTTAGAAAAGTTTGAGTGTATTGGAGCCGACAACTGTATTGTTTGATGGTTTATTTGCCCTCAGAAGCTGCTGTGTGATGTGAGTCTGTGTGCTTGGCACTATGTCCTAAATTTCACGGTAATGCTATCACCAGTGGATATCTCAACTGCCGAACTTAAGTTAGAATTGATTCTCAGAGTAAAGGATCTTAACTTCAATAATTCAATTGTCTTTCTCTCAAGAACTTGGACGAAAGGAAACTGTCTTGACTTCAGTTCCAACTCCAAGATAAACTAAAACTCCCTTCCCGTGAAAGCTGAGAAGAGGAGAGGGAAAGAGTGAAAGTGAGATGTTTCTGGAAGTCCAGATTCATCCTAGTAGTAATAATATATTGGTGGTGAAAGCAAATATACGAGTCTCTACTCTGCTCTGTCAAATATATTCCCTACAGGTACCCGTTTAGGTTACTAATGCTAAATGCACAATTGCTATAGCGCATAATGGAATAATAAATGTGCTATAATCAGCTAAGTCTGTCAAATACGTGCATATAGTAGAAATACAAATATACTTATGAGCTTATAATTTGAATATTAGATATTTACTCACCTTATGCTTATCGTGGTATAGAGATATATGTGGCTGTTTGCGGGAGCCACGAAATCCAGCCAGAATAGACAAGGGTTGGGCAGGGAAGGGAATGTTTCAATGTTAATTATTCAGAGACACCCATTCAAATAGTTGTTAGTTATAAATCCCACAGTGAGTAGATCCACTATACAATTGTATTCGCACAAGCAACAAAAGACACTGTTGCTCACTTACTGGCTTTACGAGTTTTGGTTCATTATACACGAATCTGATAGTTGCAATTTAGATTAGTTCAGTCATTATTCCCAGTTCACCATTTCCAAACAACTATACATAAGAATAGGCTTATTATCAGCCTAGCTATTTAGGAGAAATTATGTTTATGGTGTAGGTACATAATCACTGGTTTAGTTCGCCCTGTTTCTCTTCTGATATAATTTATGCATATGTGTTTGTTATACGGATATGTTGTCGACTTTGATTGTTATGCAGTGAAAATGTAAATGTTTAGCTCTTGTCAGTACTTACTACTTATTGTTAATGCATGACGCAAAATTTTCTCCATTCTATGCACAAAAAACTACTTTTGTTCTGTGCTTGAACAGTTTGCACAACTAATTATTACTCATAAATAGTTTATTTTGTAGCTGCTGCCCCCGTTTATGGCCTACTTGTTTGTCTGTCTATAGACTCTAAGCACAATACACTTATATCAAGGGAACCCTCAATTTTCTGTTAGTTCAGCTCTGTCTCTTGATGAATTAAAAATTGTTACTTACTTTCTCCATGCATATTTATGAAAACAGGAAACAATTTACATGTACAATTGCTTCTCAAGTGGTGCAGCAATTTACTAACAATGTTTGTTACATATTTGTTTTTGTCTTGACACTACTTAACCTGACAAAAGTAGAACAGTTTGCATGATCCACCCACTGCGATAGTGATAAGTTTAGCTGCTTACGCGTACGCGAGTAGCCGACAAATTACTTCAATTTTTATTTTCTTTTTTGTCTGGTTCATTTTCACCAGCTCTTTGTTTCTTGTAACCGTTTGCGTATTATGTATTCCTCGACTTGTGGTTCGTTGATATCTGAAAATTTACAAGGTTTAATTTCTTTCAATTACGTGATTAATTATATTTTATTTGCAAACATTTTACCACTCAACAACTGTGTAATGTTGGTACGTCTACTTATCGTACAATGTGGGCTACTATGCACATAATTTAAATTCGCAGTCACTAAATAATGCATAATTTGTAACAGAGTGAAAAGTACATTTTATTTTATATGCTAAGAGTTACATTTTATCTTTTATGCTAAGTGGTTTATCCTGAATATTTTATTGTAATCTGCATAGTTGCTGCATAGTGTGCATTGCCGGGTTTGCTTTATCCATCCATACATACATAGCAGCAGCAAGTTAGTAATGGTAAAAGTTTTGAAGAAATAGGTATACGGGTCGTATCAAGAAACAAAATTATAATACATAATGATAAATACAAAAAATTGCAGATTTCTGCTGGAAAACTGAAATTAGGGGGTGGAGGGAGACACACTCGTAAAAGCAATTTGTCAATATCAGTAAAAAAGTAAATAGCATGTGGCAATTACCTGTGATAGGTTCCAACATCCGATTGGGATTGATGCATGCAAAAGATGAGTTTCCAACTGTGATATTAGTAACGAGACAGGGCAATGATCCGTTGAAACAAAGACTTGATGCCATTTTAATTCGCAATGAAATTTTAGAGTGTTAATTTAGATGTGGAGTGATTCCGTTTGTTAGCTTCCTACTGATGTATACATTAATACATTTATGACATAAGAAAAGTGAATCAGTGCCAATAAAGTAGAGAATAGGTTGGTACGCTGTTAAATTGAATTTGAGCTAATGGCTTTGCATGTAATACTCTTGTTTTACCAAGGGTTGTACACAGTAGTAGGTAGAGTTTAAGGAATTAACAGTATAGCAGGTATAAAGTAGCTAAGTATGTAGTTAGTAAGTAATTTGGTTGGTAATAAACACATAGAGGAGTTGACGATGCGTAATTAATGTAAATCGAGTGCAGTCGCTTTTAAGTTTGCTCGGAGGAATTTCTTGATTGTAATTTTCCCATGAAAATTGAGATGGGAAATTAATTTTTTAGGAAAGGGTAGTAACAGGCAGGGCGAGATAGTGTAGTGGAGCGATGAGATGATATTTGTGTGTTGTGTCTGATATGGTAGCAATTGCAATAAAACAGAGGATTGAAACAAGTTCCGTGGTGGTCGGTTCGGTACTGAACTGGAGACAAGAAGTAACTTGTAGAGTGGCTTTCCCTTTTGCATTGGCTCGGTGTGCTTAGCACTAAACTAAAAGGAACTCCATGAAATGAATGCGTATGTGTACCTTGGAGTAAAAACGGAGCTGAAGGATCCAAACTGAGACTAGTTTCTCTGTCAGTATAAGCAGACGAAGACAAAGTGGAGTTGGTTGCTGTGTGGTATAATACACTTACAACCCACCCTTCCACATTGCTACAGAAGAACAGGGGCTAGGTGCATATACGTCTACATGTGAAAGTCTACAAATTAAAGGCAATTGTTGACAAGTGATTGTGGGCAGTTTTCGAAACCGGAAATTGTCATTTTTCTAACTTTTTCGAGATTTTGTCAAAATTGGAGTGCGAGTGGCCCGCTAAAAATTTGGAAAATTGACCACTTCTGACTGATTTCGAAAATTAGTGGAAAAATCGGCAATGACATTTTAATAACGATTCCGGAACTACCAAAGTAAAATTATTGATATTATGAAAATAAATATTATGAAAATAGAATATCACGAAATTTTCAACTTTTTATTTTCAAAAAATATTTAGGTAAACGTTCACCGAATTTGATGTCATGGGTTCGATTCGGAAAAATATTGTCTGCACGGTGGTATGTCTAGTACCTAGTCTGTAGAGAGTTTTGGTTGAGGAGACAAAGGTATGACCTTGCGTAGATTCTACCAGCCTAGGTTATACCAGTAACTGTCCCCTTAAATTTATCATGCAAATACTAGCATTTGATATTTTTGTCTCCATGAATTGTTGGGTATTTTTAAGTTGTATTCTGGTTCCCTTTTATTCGTCGGAGACCTTCAATTGTCTGTAATTGTAGACTTGTCACTTGTAGACTCGTAGCGTTTATATTACAGACCCCAGCTATAGACTAATAAGGAGTATATTTTATAACTGCTTTGGAGTAATATGATTCTGTACTGTCTTTGTTGTGTAGTATTTGGACGTAGTAGTTATGTCTTGTCTTGACTTCCCTAGCGTGAACAATAAATAGAAACTAGGATGTGTAGTAGCAGAGCTGGAGGACTAGTAGGAGCGCTTTCTCTCTTCCCTGGTTGAGATCGTGCAAAAATTTGCCAGACAGCTCGGCGCTCTTTTCACGGACATGGAAGGATTCGTTGGGAATCCACCTCTTCTCCAGGCACGCAGGCACCTTGGCCCAGCTCCCTGCTTTTCCTTCCAACAATCCCAGTCATAGTCCTACTAGTCGGGCTTCATCGCTCTCCTTCTCCCTTTCTCCGACAAAAACTGGAAACGAAACCAATGCTTTTCCTTCCCTCCCTACTGCTCTTAGTATAATATACAATACAGATGCACACTTCTACTATTAGCACATCCCATCACCAATGTCACTATACACTTTGCACAGAGACAACTTTCTTCTTTCTCCATACATGCATCATTCCACCTTTGGCTTTATTTTTACCTTCCTTCACTCCATACTTACTACACTGTTACATATATTTACAGAAATATATTAGAAACATTTTCTTTTCCTATCTACATCTAATATTATATGCAATACTATACATTTCCTACTTTATTTTACATTTACAAGAACAAATACTGTCTCACAAAGGATGTGTCTCTAGGCACAGCATAAGTATGTTACTAGACATCTCAGGCTCAGGTGATGATGATGTACCTAAACTTTCGCTAGATTTACTAAACAAATAAGCATATATCTTGCTACTGTGCGTTTATACTTTTATAAAGTTATGTAGAGTATCTTAAAGATGTGGGGAGCTTAGACAGTTTCTACCTATGGGCATCTCTCAGGAAAGAGATTGAGAGAAAGAAAACGTCACTAAAGGCTATTTTAATTTTGTGGTGAAAGGGAATACAGAGGGAAGGTACGTAGAGTAACCACCCAGGTAAAGTGAGTAACTGAAATGATCATTGCATTGTACTAGACAAGTTGTTTTTCTGGCCAGAAAAGAAATGCACAAACCAAGTAGAACAAAACAACTAGCAATCTGCCATGCACATTTGCTTTGCCAGAATTGGATAAGTCCGTCGACTCTTACCTTTGTGCTCTCCTAAGTGCACTGCTCTCCAGTTGGCAGTGAATCTCTTTTTATCTTACTCACTCCCATCACATCATTCTATTTCTCTTTGCATTAACTTCCCTGAAGGGAAAACAAACCAGCAGTACACGACTTCTTTATATCTAAACTATAGACTTGCTCTTACAAACTTTAGGCTTTCTTTGACTCGTGACAACATCGGTGTAAGATTCCATTGTCTATATAGTCCTACTAACACTGTATACCTTTGAATTCAGTATTGTCTAAAGTAACATTCCCAAATAAATAGGTTAGAAGAACAGTGTTGTCTTTTCCTTTGCGATGACATTCTTAAAAATTATGCCTTGCTAAACTTAAGAAAATATGTTTCACGTTTCTATTCTAGGCCTCAATTAAACTTTTGATTCATAGAAGCCATTTAGTCAGCATGATACTAAATTAATTCTTAATATATTTCTTGATGAGGAAGGATGTGAGTATGATGTCATCTACAACTACTTATGCATGCAAGAAAACTGGCTGTAGATCACAATTCAATTAAGTGCTAATATAATAAAAGTTTACTACAAGTAGATTACCTAAAGATACATCAGCAGATACTAGGTTTATTGTTGTCAGCGAAGAAAAAGATGGAAGGAACTAATAATTACAATTTCACCCAATTACAACGAACTTCGTTGCAATTTACATACATAGGTTTAGATAGTGACATCCGTAGTCTTTGCAGATGCTTCTTGTACTTTATAAAATGTATTTTCACCATTTTCACTTTTGAACCTGCAAGCTGCCTACTACAACCATCATCAATGTTTTATTTTAAGTCTGTAATTAGCAGTATCTTCTACCTAAACAAAGACAACTTGAAAATTTTAGACAGATGACAGGCTGATCCTGGACAGATAGACAGTAGTTATAAAAAGCTTTATTATCATTAGATATCATATTATGGTATCTGTAATTAATGAGATGCATAAGTCACCCCAAATGATCAACACTGAGCTTCCAAATAATTTAACATGTGTAAGTTACACTCTTCACAGTTCACTCGCTTGGGGTCTGATATTATATTTTCACAATCTTCTGAATGGTTGACCCTGTTCAATTGAATCGAGGTATACAATAAATCAACGATATATAGTACATGAACGTATTTAGAGGGTAGCATGGACCCCTAAATCCGAGAAAATAAGCAAGTTTTTTCAAAAAAGGCTAAACATAAGTAGTAAAGATTCTTAACGCTTCTCTCATTAATAATTTCTTGAAAAAAATATAGCTGAAAATAGCAAAATTTTTCGCGATGCTTTTGACAGTATTACATGATAAGACTACTTATGAAAGGGTTATGGTATTACTAATATGGTGTGCCCTCTTGATCAAATTCCTGGAAACGTGTTGGCGATTATGTCGTCATTTTAGTTATTTATGTTACTCACTCTTCCAGATCACCGATGCATTTTCTTCATACAAAATTTTGAAACATTGTGGGTCATACACTTAGGGCTACCTTATAAAGCAGCAAAGCAATAGGCTGAAACTGATAATACATGATATACTAAAATACAATTATGGGTGTACCATATAGAGAAGCTCAGGCCACCTGCAGTTTTATCTGTCTGTATCGTGTACGAAGTTGTATGTGGATAAAAGGGACTTGTGGAATCAAGAACAGGGAATAGCAAAGTAGCTAGGCAGTTCTCTTCTGCTAATCTCTTTCTAATTAGTCTGCTGAGACTAGGACGGAAACCAACAATCAGACCAGACCCAATCCAACGAATCTACGACATTGGAGATCGTGCGACGTAAGAGACCGTCGCGACGTCCTCTTCATCGAAACTAGAGCCTGTGCTCATACGTACACTGTGCTGTGCTGTGAATATTACTATTGCAGCTATTTGTATGCACACTCTTCACAGATGACAGTTAGTAAAAATTACTAAAACCAAAATTCTAATCTGCACTTAGTTACATTCGGCTTAAAAGACAGGTTACATACAGCCACAGCACAGTGGTAGTGTAAATAAATAAATAAGCACAGGCTCTAGCTTCAATGAAGCAACAGAGGAAGGTCTCATAAGTCGCACGGCTCTTACGTCGCAGGGTCTTCACTGTCGTGCTAGGCAATCCAACAGACAGTCAAGGTTTTTTGTAAATAAATGTGTTATATGTATTTAAGTAGTATCTTCTGCTAGTTTGTTGCTTTCTCTTTTGACTTTCTCTTTCTAATAAATTGTTGTGCTGGCTGCTTACATATATTTCGGTAGGTTGCTCGCCAGTACTCGGTAACCTGTCTTGCATGGTAATGTGTACTACTCGTCAGACGAGTCTCGTCTATTACTTGCTACAGATAAAATTTATGCTGCTAGCTAGAGTTGCCGCTACTATTACATCTATTTACCTTGGGTGTAACCACAGAAATCTACTCATTTGTAAAGCGAGCACCTAAATTTCGTGCACCTGCTCGCTCTACGTACAGCGAGCACCCTAGCCAAAAGGTGTTCGCTCTACAGATCTGTACAGCGAGCACCCCAACTTGATTGTTGTAAAATCAAGATTATTTTGTTATCAAGTTACCGGACATACGAACACTTATAGACTATCTGGGATAGAATGCAATTTTTTTTACATTTTTAGACTAGATTTGCCATCACCATTTTTATTTGACAACTAGGCCACCAGTACTGTTAGTGAATTTCGAAAGGTTTATATAAAGTACTATCAGCATTTTAACTTTTATGCCTACAATATACTGCCTCTACATAACATTTTTGACGAAAAAACTCCAGGTAAAGCAAAATCTTGTTCATCTCTCACTTTTTCTAAACATTTTAAACGTTTTTAGTCTAAAAGGTCCAAGCAAAGACTATGGGGGACATAAGTAGGTGGATAAATGAGTTGTATCTAAAACAGCAATTATGTGTTGATTTTACGAGAAGCCAAGTTTGCAAATTGATTTCATTTAAACTACGTAAATCATTCTATTTACACTAAATACATATTACAAACGAGAGAAGAAAGAAATCCTAAAGTCGATTGTTTAGGATCCTGTGATGGTCATGTAGTCTGGTTGTGGTTGTACATTTCTAGGTACTTCGTAATGATAATTATACTGGCCCCCGGGACGTAAGCACAACACATGTCAATCGAAGGCGTTTGAATTTTTACGATATACTCCGTCCGACGGTTGTAGACTAATATTTTAAATAATTTTTTATAATATTCACTGTGAAAATGAAATTCTCCTTTCACCCCCTATCTCTAAATGAAACTTTGTTTTGCCACATGAAACTTTCATATTGGTAAAAGTTGCTCGAAAGTGAAAGTTACACTTAAATCAGCGTAACCTTTAAGTTTCCAAAGAATGATAAATATTATTTCCACATAATGCACATGTTAAGGGAATGTTGATGAGTTCTACACGAAGATCGACACTAGGACAAAATCCAACTCACATACTTAAATACATTTTGAATGCCATCAGCATCACAAGTAACAATAACTTTTTTGTGCTCGTTGTGATTATAACTAAAGAATTAAGATTGTGTTAGGACTCAAGTCCTATAGTTATTGTAGTAAGTCATTATTGTACTTAACTAATTTTTTTGCACACACGTTATCGTCCCAGGATAATACCAGGCCGAATGGTGTGGGTGTGGATCCGCATAGCCAACTCGCGGTGAATATTTAGCCTAGCCAACTCGACCCACCACTTTTCAATTAACACCTCACGTGTATAATACACGAGATTTTTCACATAAACAAAAGGCCATATAAATGCACATCATGATAATGGAAGTTTTATTCAAAATTAGTCAAATATTATTTGGAAATTGTCCAGCATTTGTTTAAAGCTTATTGGTTAATCTCCGTTTAGTTTTATTCAAGTTATCGATTCTAATGACAGAGTCGATTTGCTTCTTACTTAATTAGGATACCAGCCGGTTACACGTAACATTTTACTATAAATATTTGCCAATTGTCATATAATATCGTATCGTAGTTCGTACGTTCGTAGATAGCAGAAGCAGAGTGAATTGGTAAATAGAATTGCATATGTGTCGGAAGATAGCAGAAACAGATATGCCATGCAGAAAAGTTGGGAGATGAACAGAATATAATAGGAGAGCTTGGAAAATTGATTTTCTTCTTTCGCATTTTCTTCTTGCAGACGAATATAATTATTTTTCGACAGCGAACGGCGAAACTACTTATGAAATCGACTGCATTTATTTAGACGGAGAGTATCATAGCATTCAGGTACATTCCACACATACATACAAGTTCTTTATGTTCTACGGTTTTGATCTGACTGACTCTCTCTTGATAGGCAGCTACATTTAAAAAGCTTATTTTGGATATGTCTACCCATCATGTTGGTTGTATTCAATTTAAACAGCAGAATAGAAAGCAAACAAGTTGTGCCTTCTGGCAGGCACCACAAACATACTACTCCATTACTTATAGTTATGAATGTAGATTTACTACAGTAGGTAGTGCAGTGCAGTATGTTATTTGAAGACTCAGTGATGACGCTACGCAGAGGAGGCTCTGCTGACATGACAGCTCTTCACAATTTTACCGACAGTAAATACTGTACAATACAAATACATCAGTGAAAGCAAGAGAGAAAATACCATATAACTTTGGTTGAAATGAGTACGTACACGTAGTCCTTTTACGCCTACCGGCGCCTATACGTGCAAATAAATAGAAAATGAAAACTTTCCATCATCATCACCATCATTCTAATTCATCCTTCCTATAGTATCAGTTTTAAAAATAGGATAGTGGACTTGGTCCACTGGTCCACATAGCTAGAAATTTAAAACTCTGACTACTACATAAAATAGTAGTGACGAGAAAGTATGTAAGGTATGTAAGTATGTATAACAAGTATGTAAGAAAGTATGTAAAGTAACGAGAACGAGATACCTAAACCAAACCGAATATAAGACTTTCACCATTCCATGCTTTCACATGTGAAAGTTACATATGAAAATATAGCTTTCAAAAGAGAAATCTCATTTATATGGTTGTTGCAGTCATATGAATAGTTTCTATTATCCTAATGTACATTATGTATAGGTACTCCCTTTTCCTTTAGTACGTCGATAGATGAAGAACGCACATTTCTCTATCCAAAACATGACGTCACTGAAAAATCGAAAATTGATCACTGACACTTTGACACGCATTCTGACTCTGACAAAATCATTAATGACACGCAGCACAGTGTAAAAGTGCCAATACTCAATTGTCAATGTTCTTCTGTCAAAGAAAGTTGCTAAAGCTAAAAGATTGCATTTCCGTCAAATGGTTATTTGGACTAGGTAGGCTATCTATCATCCAAAGTCAGTACAATGTACAATGCACAGAACAGCAGCCAAGTTCCGGGAAAAGATAGTTTGGGAAAACTTAAATAAAGACAGATTGTTGTTAACAATGTTTCATATTAACTGTCATTATTTCTTAGCTTCAGCTGTCATTAGAAATTATTATTAGTCATTGACACGTTGACACTGACAGTCATAATATTGCATTAATAGTCTTTGTCATCTTCCAATAACGTTGACAGACAAGGGCGTATAAAGTCGGATCAATATGTCTGGAGGATAAAATATACAAAAGTAAAGATTAAGACTAATAAAACAATACTAAAATTCTGATACTTCGTCGTAGAATAGACAATGTATACCTTATTTTCTGGATTGTATCGCTATTTAACTCAGAGGGACGAGTATTGTGTTGTTATTCTTGGATTAGATAACGCTGGAAAAACGGTATGTTATATATAATAATTATTCAATTTTTGATGTTTATTTGTGTTTTCGGACATCGGACAGGGCTAGAATAATTTCAATTTTAATACTTTGTTACTATTACTTATAATATATTATATACTTATATTATAGCTACTGCTTTAGAATAACTCTAGATATTCAATATTGGACATTACATTACAGTGCTTTGCTTCCCATTCACCATTGCAAAAACATTAAATTTATGTCAAAGCTAATAATATACCATAATGATTTTGTTTTTATTGTTCGCAGACATATTTAGATGCTGCCAAGGCTTCTTTAGTTAAGAACTATAAAAGACCTGACCCTTCCAGGGTCACATCTACCGTGGGTTTAAATATAGGAAAAATAGATACGACTGGAATATCAATTCAGTTTTGGGACCTCGGCGGACAGACAGAGCTACAATCTTTATGGGACAAAGTACTGTTTTTATAGTATAATATTTTAAAGTCGTAATAATATAATCCTGAATTTAATGCGTACGATACATTGACATTTTGTATTTATAATAATTGCAGTACTATTCTGAGTGTCATGCCGTAATATATGTGATTGATTCTCACGATCGAGAAAGAATAGAAGAATCTAAAGCAGCTTTCGGTTAGTTATTACATGGTCATGACCATATTATTATTATTATTATTTGCATCGAATGTATACCATTGTTAGTACATTTACACAACCATAACCAGTGTTAATACTCTAATCCATGTGTAGAGTGGATGAGCTGTTATATCATCGATGTATATTATATACAAAGTTGTAACGCGAAGTTCTGTTTTACAGATAAAATGATTCGGAACGAATTTTTAACCGGGATACCTCTTTTAGTTTTGGCAAATAAGCAAGACCTTCCTGACTGCATGGGAGTTCGTGAAGTAAAACCGATTTTCAATCAAAGTGCACATTTAATTGGATCCAGAGATTGCATGGTTATGCCAGTTTCGGCTCTCACTGGGTAATAAATCGCAACAGTAGGAATTTAGCCAAAAATAATATATCTGTATTACTGCTTACCTTATTTCTTCATATTGTATCGATTGCTTTTATCAAATAGTAGCAAAAATATAAATAACTGTAAACTATTAACTACTAATAACCTTTTTATAATATATTATAGTATGGTAGACCGTCATGTCAATGTGTGCAAAAAGCTTTATTTAATCAATATGTGTGGATATCCAAAATGTCCATTCATATGTTTAAATAACCCAACGTAACCTTATTATTGCTTTAATTCACAGGGAAGGAATTGCTGAAGGAATAAACTGGATAATAGACTGCCTAAAAAGAAACTCAGATGTTCGTCCCCCTAACTCCGGGGATAGCTGATTTGGAACTTAAGCAAAAGTAAATTATTATATCTGGGATATCTATTGCTACTTACAACATTAATTTGTTATATTTAATATAAATACTGTTGCATGCTGGCTGATAGCAATATTTATAGTTTCCAATTACATCGATAAAAATACTTTTACAATGCATATTATATCAAAAGAATAATTTGTTAGAAAAAGTTATTAGAAAAGGGCATTGCCCAAGTCTTTATTTCATAATCTAGTATTTACAAAGTTTGTGTACAAACTTCCTACATCCCGGTTTGTTCATCGCACGTTAAAAACACCATTTTGGATGAGAGGCTAATTATATGTCTATAACTAACGAAATTCTAAGCGATAATAAAATTTATTTTGCATAATATGAAGCAATCAAGTCGTTAATAACGTGTACAAAAGTAACGTGTACAAAATGTAATTGTAATGGATAAATCATAATAATAATAATACTCACATAATTTAACTTTAAGGTGTCTACTGCTACTACTGCCACCCACCCATTTTATACGTTTCATAGCTTCTTCTTTAGTTTCTCCTTCTTGGTTTGTCTTTCAAACTGCATGGATGATAATAATAATAATTTATTTATATTTTCGAAAAGAAAATTGTTATATCTGCCATTATTGTGGTGTTGCCAAGGACGAAAGACCTTGGAGGAGATGGGCATTTTACAGAAACTATTCTTCATTCATCACAACTTGTTCATCACAATCATCAAATATAAGAAGTGGAAAACATAAATTATCACAAATCAGTTATCTTCACGTTTTTCGAGATTATTGCATAAAACTCCCTGTAAATAAGAAATTGCAGTTTTAACTGGGATGAATCGTCTAATTTTGTTAGCAGGATTGATTCTCCTGTTAGCAATTGTATCGTCATCAGGTGCCAACAAAAATAATGATCATCATAGAAAACAGTGAGTTAAAACCTATTACTATTTTATGGTCATATTTGGTGTTTGCCGAAGTAAATCAAAGCTTTATTCATTCTGAAATAAAATCTGTATCCATTCATTTTTCTTTCAGCAGTGATGAGAGCCTCACATTTGTATCTAGGGAAAAACGCAATATGCATCGTGATCGGCCATATAAAAGACCTCCCCCAAAGAATGTAGCAGCTCGGGAAAGACGTAACAAGGTCTAGTAACACATTCATTGTCTACAACACAATATTTCCAATTAGTTAACGTGGGCAATATGCGGCAATTTTATAGCTTTAAATTATGTTCATTGTTCATGCTGTGATTGCTCTGTTAATTTCCATTTAGGTAGATCCGGTGGATGAGCATGCACTGAGGGCTGAAGCCGATTCTTTGGCTGCGGCCATACAATCGGTTGCAGCTGGGGATAATGCTGCAAATGCCGCGATTGAAATAGAAGAAGAGAGGCAGATGGCTAATCATGGTCAAAGTAGTAGTGTAGATGAGCATTCTGGTTACGATGCTGTTCGACAGAGCAATAATAATGAAGAGCAAGGCAGTGGCAATGAAGGGCAAGGCAGTAGTAATGAAGACTTAGGACAAGGCCAAGGCAGTAGTGAAGGCCAGGGCCAAGGTGGAAGTAAAGATAAACATGAATCTTATGGAAATAATGATGAGAACCAATTGGATACGGAAGAACAAACAAATGAAATAGCAGAGGAAGAAACTATTCACCAAAAGACTAAAACATCCCACAAACACACATCGTCTTCTGAAGAGGATTCGCAATCATCACAAGGTCTTTCTAGTAGCGATAGCGAAGAAAGCAGTGACACTTCGGTTTCTAAATCTAATGAAAATGGGGCAGCATTGAACAAGCTCATGTCTCAATCATCTGAGCTAGCTAAGCAAATTAGGATGGTTTTTGACATAATGTCTAAACGAGAAAAATATCTTGTCGATGAAATGCAGAAACTCCAAACTTCTCTAGCAGAAGCAATAAAAGTTTTGAAGTCTGAAGGGCAAGGGACCTCAGAAATTACGGAGGGAGTTAGTGACGAATCAATTTTGCGAAAGCGACGAGATTTTAATTCTGAGGGTAATTTGAGCATTTATATTATGGCTTCTCAATCACATTTCTTTAACACACAACAAAATTGATTGACTCTGATTTTACATTTATTAGAGCCTTATCGTGCCTGCGTTTATATTGAAAACGCGGTTGAAAATCTCAATAAAGGTCATGGCCATCATATGGTCAAGCGAAATATCGACGAGCAAAGTTCTCCAACCCAAGGAAATGGCAAGATTCTCCCAGAAGCCTTAGTGAAAACACAAGACGAAAGCGGACACAGTTACCCTGACACATCCGAAAATCTCATCGAAAGTCATCCGAGAAATGTTGAAAGTTTCAAGCGAGAAGGAATTGATTTAAGCAAAGTGTACTGGTTTAAATTACCAGAGGAAAACCATATGGAAGCTATCCACAAAAAGATTCAAAAGATTCTCAGTGGAATCAGTGCTTCCGATAGAGATGTCATTTTTATACCTGTTACTAAGTCTTTTACTTCTAAGCACGAAGTTGCCAATGCCTTCTTATCAGCTTTTCGCTTCCGGCGATCTATTCCTCGACAGAAGTAACAGGAATCAGTTGCTATTTATTAACAACATTTCCATTTCGTAAACATAATTAATTATGTATATGAATACGAGTGTATTTCAAGAGTTTTCTCTAAACATCAGATATAAAATGTTAACTAGTAAGTATTGTATTATACAAAAGCGCTACGGCTTAGGACATATCACAAAGTGTAGATTATTGCAGTTATAAATAATCGTCTACTTAGGTCTTTGTCCCGGAATCTGAATAAAAATTTACATAAACAATTGTGAATAATCTTTAGTTAGCAACTACCTTTGTCTTACAAACAACCGAAGCTCTTCTGCTGTCATATAAAACCCTTGAAACGAAGCAAAAGTGGGATGGAACCTATGCTTATGCTGTATCGACTTCGGCTTTGTACGGGTACGGGTATCTGGAATCCGGGTATGATAAAAGTACCATACCATCACCACCGTTAACTTCGTTCCGTCTCCGTCGCGTCGTAGACATAGTCGTATTAGATATTCATCAAGGTAGCACAAGTAATCCAATTTTGGCTACTGCCCCATCTATAGGTCTTGTCTTGACAGATTTGACGTGTAGTGTATAGTTATGTATTGTCCATTGCCACGTTTGGAGTTGAGTAACAGGTGAAAGAGTTTGAGTGAAAGCTGTTTGATTTTCAAGGCTTTCTCCACTGGACAGTGGGACTGGAACAGTCCTTTCCTATGTATAGCTTGTTTATGTAGTATGACTTTTACTCTTTTAAATCCATTTATGTGTATGTATTGTGTACGTGTGTGTGTATTGTATGTATGATGATCATGGTGAGTTTGGTGAGATGTGCAGATGTGCATGCATTGCATAGCATCTCATCATCATCAATTGGGTTGGGCGAAAGTTCCACATGTCCAGAGAAAGCCGCTTCCCACCATCCATTCAAACACAATAATCTTAGTTATCATACACATACACCATACTTTACTACCATATAGGTAGTTTCTGTTCTGCTGAATCTGCAGATTGCAAATTCCGAAATAATTAATTGTAAAAAATATTTGTGTAGTAATATTATTTATGTTAAGTAACTCCCCTAAATTTAGTGATTTGTGTTGAAAAGCAGTATTACCGTTTTGGCCAGTAATCAAGCAGAAATTAGTAGTTAATAATAAAATGACTTATGGATTTGTTTTTGGAAATGTGTGTCAATTGTCAATGAAAGTGCGAGTGACTGATCTTTAGTTAAGGAACATTTAATCAATGTGGAATGTATATATGGAAAGTTTGACTATTGTATATCTTCATATATTGTACGTCGTTGTCCCTGCATAATTTTCCGTTTCTACATGACATTTTGATTTTACTTTACACATTCTGTCACAATTTCTATTTGTCACCACAATTGTACTTGTCACACAACTTCAGCAACGTAAGCAACATTGTATCATTTGAAAGATGCTATATTTGATACTATTGTACTGTATAGGAAAATAGGAATAATTATGAACCGATTCGTTAAGACCTTACGAAACGACAAATCGCATTGTACGCTTGTACGTAGCTTGTACGCTAAACTGATTTGCCAAAATTGATCCATTTAGCTGATATTCATATTGCATAAAATATTATTGCGGGTTTTTAAATTAATTATTGTGTTTATTAGCAGGTGGAGAAATCATTAAAATCATTAGTGGCCAGTCTCACTCACTCTTGTCGAGTTTAAAGCGGAAATCGATTTAATTGGTGCCGTGTTACGTGTTAGAAGTAAAAAGCAGATTGGAGAATATTCACGGAATCAAAACCTGATGCTCACAAAATCATACAACGAGTGAAATTAAAAGTAATTATACACAGTATTAAGCATTATCTCATTTTAACGGAATTTTAAGTATTTTTTGACACTTATATTAGTAATTTCATGTTAACAGTTCCACAACAATTGTAGAAGACGAACAACCTACAAATCTCGATTGTGACTTGGTAAGGTGTAGCTCTATATTCTATTTTTTACAATAATACTAATCATGTTAAAATGTAGTTAGTAAAATAATGTACTCCAGAAATGATATGATATTAGCATAACCCCTGATGGGTACCTAATGAAATCATTTAGTGTAAATCACCGTAAAGCTACAGCTTCACGTTGTATTAAATATTTGGACGTATTGACTGAGGATCCTATTAATGTTTGACTTTGCTATAAAGCTAAACTTGTTGTAATTGAGTTACTATTTTAATACAATTCAATCATCTCATATAAAACGATATTGTGTTTGTTTTGTTTTTGCTAATTGCACCTAACACCGGCACAGATTTTGTCGAAATTGTTTTGTCGTACAAATTTTATTTAATTAGGTTGATTAATATGCTTTAATTAGTATATGTATAGTGACTTTATTTAATGGTACAAAAATGTAGCATATATAATTATATGCTATTATTATTCTACGGTAATACATAGAAAACTGTAAAACTTTTACAGGTAATGATTCTAGAATAATTAAGTAGAAAATTGTAGTGTTGTGGTTTAACGTGTCTAATAATTTCTATTTAAAGCTAGTTTTGAACAAACTCACGTCAGTCACGTCTAAGCGTACTTGATTTTGAACAATCATTTAAAAGCCAAAGGTTTGCCTTATTGACCATCATGGAGGTGGCTAACACAATCAAGCAGGTCATCAATGACGCTGTTGAGAGAGGTATGAATTTAACTATGTAAATTGTACATAAAAACGTGTGCTTAAATAGATGATATTTTGTGGCAAAAATGGTGTTCTTTTTTTGCCAGTGAGTTAAGTGAGTATTTAGTGTGGTTATGGTTTGGTAATGCAATTTACGGGTTTGTCCGTTTTACTTAGTTTTGGTTGTGTAATGTTCAGTTTACTTACTTGTTATACTAATGACAATATATGGCAACCATTAAAGTTAAGAGTTATGCTTTGCTTTATAAATTTATGGCAGAAACCATTACGTTTTCATTACTGTTCGTGTATTTTATTTCTCGCATTTTTGTTTTCACGTTCTATTATTTATGTAGTGCACATGTGACGTCGGCTTGAACTAATTATGTATTGATTACATTGTTTACTTTCTTATGCGCCAACGCGAACTAAAAGCTTAATGAGCTTAATTGCTACTCATTGTTACTTTGTGGGGTTTAATTCACTTCTGCTATTCACACTCACATAATGTAGAAAACGCGATTTTAGCCATTAGGGTGTATATTTGTTTTTGAATCAAATATTAATTTTATTTAATAGATGTTTTGTAGCTAACGAAATGAAGTTAAAATTTTTAAAATATTTGTGGAATTTAGTAAAAATGCCAGCTCCACTGCGTCTTCGAGACCTGATCCGAATGATACGTGCTGCAAGAACGGCAGCAGAAGAGAGAGAAGTTGTAAACAAAGAGTGTGCCAATATTCGAAACACATTTCGAGATGAAGATTCAGTTTGGCGATGTCGCTCAGTGGCCAAATTACTTTACATTCACATGTTAGGATATCCTGCACACTTTGGCCAGCTAGAATGTCTCAAATTGATAGCCTCACCTAGATTCACAGACAAACGTATTGGTTATTTAGGAGCAATGTTATTACTTGATGAGCGTCAAGACACTCATCTATTAATTACAAATGTTCTGAAAAAGTAAGTTAATATATAAACTTATAAACTAAAAAGTTCAGTAGAAAGCTAATCGTTTAACTTTTATTTATTTAGTGATTTAAATTCAAACGCACAGTTTGTTGTTGGACTGGCACTGTGTACTTTGGGAACGATCGCATCTGTAGAAATGTCCAGAGATTTGGCCCCAGAGATAGAACGACTACTCAAATCAAATAATGCTTACTTAAGGAAAAAGGCTGCATTATGTGCTTTCCGAATCGTTAGAAAAGTTCCAGAGCTAATGGAAATGTTCCTTCCTGCATGTCGAACTCTAATTGCTGAGAAAAACCATGCAGTTCTTATAACAGCTGTCACTCTTGTCACAGAGATGTGTGAGAGATCCCCTGACACATTTAACTACTTCAAAAAGGTGAATTGAATTTTCATGTCCTTTTTATGGTATATTCATACTCATACAGAATGTAGTACTAGTACTATTTGTCACTCCGCAAAATGCTGACACTGACACCGCAGATAGAAACTGCCTTCAATTGACCTGTTCTACAGAAAATAGCTCATTTAATTATTATTAAACTATTTCAAATTTTCTGCAGCTAAAACAATATATTGCCTATTCATAGTTTTAGTACTTGCGCCTTTGCAATACAAATTACTAGATATTTTATTGTTTGGGTAGATGATGACCAGAAAATATTTATAACTTATACATTGATTGATTTTTAATTGGAAATGCACATCACAAGCTAAATAGAACTTTAAATTAGCTTACTTCTTCATTCACGTTCAAATGTACTCTGTATGGTTGTAGTATTGTGTTCATTATGTTAAATGTTAAGTTACATTTTGTCTAGTCATTTCACTGCAATGTAATGATCGTAATGTGATATATAGTATTTTGATTTTGTGTGCAATTTTCTCATTCAAAAGGATCCTGATAATTGGGAGGTAAGAATGCTCTTATGCGCTAGTTGTGTGATTAGATTGATTGCCTTTTCGTTCAGCCTTTATTATTAATTTTATTAGGTAGTCTTGAGTCTTGACTCTGTCTGAATTAGTGTAACTGGGAATAATCGATATGATATGACATGATGAATGAATCGATTGCATTGTTTAATTTCTTGCTACATTTGCCATTTTCAGCTTCAAAAGTTTATTTCTGACTTATACCGTTACATATTTATGTTTTATATTGTAGATGATTCCTACACTGGTGAGAACAATGAAGACCTTAATATTATCCGGGTATTCTCCCGAGCATGACGTGTCCGGTGTGAGCGACCCATTCCTACAAGTAAAACTTCTCCGATTGTTGAGAGTTCTGGGTCGTGGGGATCATGAAGCAGCAGAGGCAATGAATGATCTTCTTGCTCAGGTAGGTATTACAATAATTATAGCAACAATAATAACAGCAATAACCCTTCATTTAATCATATCGAACTTGTTCAACCATATCCTTTTACTTAATGGAGGACACTAGAAATTAAATAATTGTTACTTTTTAAAGGTTGCAACGAACACTGAAACTAGTAAAAACGTCGGAAACGCCATATTATATGAAACAGTTCACGCCATCATGGATGTTCAATCTGAGTCTGGGTTAAGAGTCCTAGCTGTTAATATATTAGGACGATTTCTGCTTAATTCTGATAAAAATATAAGATATGTAGCTCTTACTACTTTACAAAAGACAGTTACACTGGACCAAAATGCTGTTCAAAGACACAGGTCTACTGTTCTCGATTGTTTAAAGGTAACATTTGTTTCGGTACATTATTCAGCTAATTTAAGGGCTCTACTTAATAATATAATATTAATTTTACAGGATCCTGATGTTAGTATAAGAAGAAGAGCTATGGAGCTTAGTTTCCAGTTAGTTACAGATTCAAACCTGGACACTATGACCCGGGAATTGTTGCAATTTATGAGCAGAAGTGAGCCTGAAGTTAAAACTGTGTGTGCTTCTAATCTTGTGTCAATAGCTGAAAGATATGCCCCGAATCCATCTTGGCATTTTCATACTTTGTTCGACATTTTACAAGCGGTAAGTGTTGATTTAAAACATTCATTCAATTAAAATACTCATGATTAGTTCCTATTCATTCATATTAACTATTTTGCTATTTACGGTCGTTACACTAATTATAAAGATGACTTTGTGATTGAGTTCATTAATTTAGGGATACATTGCATATTATGTTAGGACGATGATAATAATTTGGACCTAATTACCTAATATTTCAGACTGGAAACAGCGTACGAGAGGACGTTGTGTCATCAATATTACAACTTATATCTGACAGTCCCAATATTCAAGCAGATGCTGTCGGATGCTTATGGGAAGCAACTAAAGGACTGAAAAGTATGGAAGACTATCAACCTCTTGTCCAGGTACAAAATAGTATTTTCAAAATGAAGTGAGCAAATATGTTCAGTATAAGTTAAATAATATTTATATTTTTATACTTATAGGTGTGTTGTTGGTGTGTGGGCGAATATGGTGATCTACTTTTAAATGGTAGCAGTACTGTTGACGTCACTGCAGATGAAGTTTTGGAGTGTTTTCAGCAAATGTTGTGGTCCCCACATGTTAATATTATTACAAGACAGTATTGTATTTTGGCTCTAGAAAAACTGTCAGCTAGATATCCAGAAAGTTGCGATAGAGTTAGGTAAGTTTTCACCTGCGTACATTATCTCTTTTTTTGTTTTCTTGACGCATTTCCTCAGAACATTTATTTTGGTACAGAACTATTGTAGCAGCATTTGGATCGCATTTAAATGTGGATCTTCAGCAACGTGCAGTAGAATTCGGTGCTCTATGTCGAACGCATGATCATCTCCGAGTACCTATTTTAGAGAAGATGCCACCAATTCCATGCGACAGAGAAAACAAGAAATCGATGGCTAACGGGACAGGTGAAGCAAATGCAGAAGAAGTTGATCTAATAGGAGATGGCATAGGAACTTCTGATGGGTTCGCTGATACACAGGGTAACGATTCGGTGAGTATATAATTACTATACCTTAACTTTCATTACGCATTTTGTTTTATCTGTATTGGTCTTGTCTATATTTTACTGTTTTTATTTTAGAATGCATTGCTAGACTTAATTGGAGGTATGGATACGGGTGAACATGACATTGTTCACGATATATCAAGCCCGTCTACCAATCATTCTGCGTTTGGTATTAATAGTGGAGGAGGAGCATTTGCAAGTGATTTATTAGATTTGATAGGAGGAGGAGGAATGAGTGAAAGTATTTCTACCCCCGCAAATAGTTTACCACAAGTAGGAGCGTCCCTGTCGTCCATGAACTTATTTGGTAGTGGTTCACCTGGTTCTGTTAATGGAACATCGTCTCAACAAATGGAGCTGATTCCTGGTCAGTTTTTTTCACCATCATTTTTTTCTTTGAGCAAGTCCGAACAACAAACCCAACTCTGGCAAAGGGCCGAACATGACAGTATTATGTCGGGTAAATTATTCATTTGTTATTATTATTTTTAAAGCAAAATGTATATGTACATAACGTGCGTGTAAATGCTCGTTTTTCAATTCCAACAATTTTTAAATGGTTAATAGAATATGGTAAAGCTATGATGGCCTACAGTGATGAAGCAATTTGGATCATTTTTGTGCCTATTTTGGCATATTCAAACCCTACCAATGTAGTAATGCAAGTTCGGGCCGGAGGCAGGTCTTCTCAAAATTCAGTCACAGAGTTCATTTTCCAAGCTGCCGTCCCCAAAGTAATTTTTCTCATTATATTTATGAGATTTTGTAAATTATTGATATATATTGTGCCATGCTTATATTTGTGATTTATAAACATATTATTTAGACGTTCCAGTTAACGCTTGACCCTCCGTCAGGTACTAATTTAAGCCAAGGATCAGTTGTCACGCAAAAAATTACTATAGCTAATCCGTCTAAGGTAATTAATAATATTTACATTCAATAGGGATAAGTCCCACCCAAATAATGATAAGTAAGAAGTTTACATTGGCTTTCTCTGTATTCTGTATATAGGCTGTGCTAAAGATGAGGCTTAAAGTTAGCTACAGTTTAAATGGAGTACCTCAAGAAAAGATCCAAGAAATACACAACTTTCCTTCTGATTTCGTATCGTCTTAATTGAAGAATTTGATACTTCACCGTCCGTCCTTGAAACCAAAAATGCTAAAAATTTTAAATAGACTATCTCGTCGGAATGTATCGGTAGTGAAGTACGTCATATACATTGGCCTCGGCAGGCTGAAGTATTCAAGATTATTTGCAAACGCTAGAAAGATAAGAATCCAGCCTTATTGTTGATGAATGTAACTTTTGAATTATTTGAGCTACTCCATCGAACGGCAAGGCTCAATTTTGTACAGGAGAAAACAGTAGCGCCATTAGTTCGAATGAGGTAATTATTATTAATTATAGTGGCATATCTTATCGTAATCTACATCTTGCAGTACAGCAATTGATTTTAAATATTTTATTTAATAATGTTTCGTCTGTTAAAGTCATTGCCTTCAATTGTTAGCGATATTGGAGATACTATAGGTCGTTTATATAGTGATCTTACATTAATTAATATAATAATGTTCATCCAATAACCTTCAACTGTAGCTATTAGATTACACTTACTCCCTTTATTACATTCCTCAGGTATCTGGGAAATACTAATTAACCGAGTGTATGATAGAAATTACCAATTTATTTCTTGTAAGAACTTTGGATGATTACCTTTCCTGTCTTGTGTTTGTAGCAAACACATTTCTTAATAAATTCTTGAAAGCTCAGTCAGTTTCTGCACAAATCATTTTAAAATAGTCATTCATTCATATATTATTTATT
>JABASH010000834.1:0-32781 GCA_019776445.1 Tomocerus maximus | reverse complement strand
ACAATATTAAATACTAATAATATTCACTAAATATTCAACAGATCAATTGCAAACGTATTTTTTTGATAAATATTGTGTTATTAATTGTATTATTGTATGTAAGGCGTATCTGTTGTGTCCGTTGAGGATTTACATGATGAAATAATATTGTGTAAGGATTCTAGAGGGGTAAGCATGTAAGCAAGGTACATTGTGGGTATGAGAGTTAAAAATAATTCGATGTAAATTTAGTTTTATTTAGGCAAAGTCAAAGTTGAAGTCAGGAGTGGAGTCGAATTGGAAAAGTGAAAAGTGTTTGGTCATCGTGAAGCCATTGTGAGTGGTCGATGGAAACAATGAGTTGTAGAGATTGGTTCCATTGACGATACAATAGGATTGAAGCCCCCATACTGTCGGTCTTTTCCAGTCTTCCATTCTCCATACCATTGCAGAATACGATACTATCTGTATGTGGGAATGATTTTTTAATATTTAGTTTATCCCGTGTGTTTTGCTCCATCCGTTCATCTGTCCATCACAACTAACCCATCAAATCAACTTTCAGTCAAGTTCTTCTATCTAATAACTACATTCATTTCCTACGGTGGCTTTATGTTGTGCTGTGCCACATAATAACATTGAGTACACTACACTATAATAAAATTATTACCTACTTGCCAGTAACATTAATAGTTAGTAGTATCTGTGCTGTAATAATATATATGCATTATATAGTTATAGAATATATAATGTCTCTTCAAAAGAATTATACACAGAATTACTCTTATGAAATGATTATATTATGTAGCATTACTAACTAGATAGATAGATACAGATAGAAGATTCTAGATGGATACCTACTCAGTGAATCCTAATCTTGCATTAGAATGCCTCCATCTCCACTTCCATTTACTGCTGACTACTTTTACACTGTATACTCCAATAGTCATTCGTTTAAAGGTCTTGTTTGTCTTGTCTCATTTTTAGATTATGTCAGTCAACTTGAGACAGTGTAGTGTCCAATGTAAGCCTTGTTCATTTATTTAAATGCAATGCATAACCTTAAAAAAATAAAAATACTACAGATACATTTGCATGGAGAATGATAAATTTGATTTTTCTATTCTTAAGATTCGGTAATGTCTTTACTTTAGTATTGTATTCCCAGAGGAGTTAATATTATTTCATACTCGCCCTACCGACAATCCTGTGATTTGATTACCTTACAGTCTACAACATTGAAAATACAGTTTATCTATAATCCAACAATAGAAAACATTTTATGTCTATCAATTCCATTTACATCTACTTAACTCAATCCCACAGTAAATAAAAACCTAGAATTTCCTTTGGACAATGGAACAATGAATCGCTATAAAGAACCTACTAGTAGACTTACTACATTTGGTATTAATATTGCATAGTTCATGCAACAACAGCAATTTATTTTAGAGTAATATCATATAATCAATGAAATGACAACAAACGCAAACGCTTACGGTTGCAAAATTATGTTTGCTAATGAATATTAAAGTCGCACTTGGCAAGGATGGGGAATAAATAAAGTTTTTTCAATGAAATTGTAGGACTAAGTGAGGATGAAGATGAAGGGTCAGTGTCAGGACGAAAACTCAAACGGAGCTCGAGTCACGGTGACCCGGCAAGTCGTCGGAATGACGGAGAAAATGCTGACGAGGAAGGTGCTGCTGGAGGAGCGACGAATCATGATGACATCATCGGTAAGCAGTTTAAACTTTTCATTCTGAACTCATTCGATCCAGTAACAACATCAGCACAAGTATTTATTTGTTGATCGTTTTGTAGTAAGTACATAGTAGTAATAGTACGAGTGCATAACTGAATATCCCATGGACTGAGAGTCGCATACCTAATACATACCCATACGCATAATACATACATTTCTTTAATTTTCTCAAAGAAGGACTCAATGCTTTCCATAATTATAGTTAATATATTTAATCACAATCGATCTGGAAGGAAGTGACCTGCATGAATAGATTTTAATAATTTAAAATAAAGGGAAAATATTTTACGGCAGTAAACTTTTAAAATATTCGATTTTTCGGTTGCTTAGAACGATCATTTACTTGCAAGGATCTTCACTTAATGTGAAGGCACTCCTGTATTTAATTTTGTGATTGCCAAAGACAATGGGAGGATTATATGGTATCAGGGTAGGAAAGGAGCATAGGGAATGAGCGTAGCAGCAGATTAATAGTTCAAGCTACGGACCAAAAAGGTTGATGGCTTGCTTACTCTTGCATAGTAATACATATAGGTTGGTAGTTTTGTTGAATGCATAAATTAGACCTAGTGGAGTCCGCCATAAAATATTCTGTGAAACTCTTCGGTGGTCACATTTTGTGGTCGGAGATTACTTTTTCGCTTCGTTTAATTTATTTATGCACTGCTCTATTGCATTTTGGCTGGTGTGAGTGGGATATGATTGTGTAACTGTGGATATGGTAAATGTTGTTCAGAAGTTCTTATGATGTTGGTAGAAACCCGGTGATCGTGCATAGGATTATGTGGCACACTGTTGCACGTAGAAAATTGGAAAGATTCGAATTTGGAAAAGCAACAAGTGGTGGACTTGCAGGAAAGTCTATTAAATAAGACTATAGTTGATATAGTTAAGTATACAGCTTTTGGTGAGTATCGTTGTTGGTTGGTTGTCTAGTCTATAGGTCTGAGTGATTGTGAGCTCAGTGAGTGATAGATAATACAGCGAAGCAAGTATTGTTTCAAATCGATTAAGACTTAGGACAAGATGAGAAATAGAGAGTGTGAGAGAGGAGAATCAAGGGCCTTGGCGATTTTCAGAATAAGAAGGAGCATGACTCGGCGAATTCGATGAAACGAACCAAGGAAAGAAGGAACGAAACTCACTTCACACGACTCAGCAGGAGGTTGAATGCCAACAGCAATCTATTGTAAGAGAAGCCAATCAAAAAATCCATCATTAAAAATTTGATCCAATTCGTTTCTTCTTGCACTCCTAATAAATCAACTAGTGTGCACTATAAATACAATATTTCGACTTTGTAAGAAAGTATAAGCAGGAACTTCACTTTGTATTATCATATCAAGTTGTTGTGTAACTATTCTTATTTAACTCTCTGAGGTAATAATAATTCTATCCTATACTAAACCAGGTTTATAGGATGGAGATTGAAGATTATTACTATGTGCATATAAATAGTTTTATTTTGTGCAGATAGAAACTCATTTCATTTATTAAGCCTTGCAGTAGACGTTTCCTTCAAATCCATTCATATGCATGTTCTTAAGTAGATATCGGTATGTTGCTATTATATAACCGTGTTGGTATACCTACCTAAAAATGTCTGACTACTACTAAAGGTTACCTATACTAATTACCACTCGACGCGTAAAAGTACAAGTTGTTGACGGAGTTGCTGGCAGTGAAGGCAGTATCGTTTCTTTGGTATGCGTACTAATACAATAATCCTCAATGTGGAGAAGGCAGAAATAAGTTTAATGAAATAATTAAGTTATGCACGTATTTTACATGGATAGGTAGATTTAAGCTGGTATTAGTTTAAAAGGACCCTGTAGAGATTTTCTTTGAATCCTTGTAGATAGAAGCTTCAATGTCTGTTTGCATTGTTGGAGGTATTGTAATGGTAATCAAGAAATGCGCAGCATTGCACAGAGCAGGTGATGGAGAATTCATTAATTGTATGCTCTTTTTCATGCCCGAACGTGAAGCATGTTGATGAATAGATCTTTGAATACTCGGTTGGTACAAATAGAATTTTACCAATATCAATTATAGTCCGTGCATAAGTAAGTAGCTACTCGGACTACCAAAAATTTACTTGATGAGAAAATGAATATCTACTCGTATCTATGTAGCATGTTATGTGGCCGGATCTTTAGCTGTGGGTAATTGCAGGATTTTTATTGGTAGTGTGCAATGTGCAACCGCAGGGTCAGATTGACCATGGAGTAGCCATCACAAATAGAATGAGCGCTATAATAATAAATGATAAAAGGACTTCGTCTCGTTTTTTCAATTAGGCTCTGAATGTCAGTCTCATGCTCAACGCAGAAATGATTGGACTATTGTTACAAGAAAGATTATCCGAGACTTTGAAAGGAAAATTTTTATAAGCAGGTATCAATGCGTCTTGACTCTAAACTTTAGTCAGATTTCGTTATGCATGGATTTGCTTATCTAGGACGGTCTAGAATAGTAGAAGCACCTGTTGCTCTCTGCAGAATGTTTCCTGAACGTCTTCTTCCAGAGGAATTTCAGTATCATTAGTAGACCGAACTATTCTTTGTTTATTTCCAGTAGTAGTTCCAAAAATAATCGACCAAGGAGGTCTTTTCACAGAGTGGCACTAGACCCGCAGACAACTTACAAGATTTTATTATCCCGCAGTCCTCTGCAGTCGTGATCCTGATCTGGCGTCTGACCCCTGACAGTGTGGCATGAGTTAACATAACCCAGCGACCCAGAATAATTGCATGAGACATACTCAAATCACTCAAATGCGTATAAAAATTATATATTCTCTGGAGAGAGAAACGCCATGGGATATTTTATTTCAGAGTTGTTTAGTGTAAAGAGTGTAGAGAGCTGGATTTAAAATTTGGATGATAATAGGGACAATGGAAGAGCTCTTCTCTATGTCTAGATTTGCATTATGTCATGTGCGTAGGTATACAAGTGAGAGTAGCTACGAGTATTTGGAGTATTGTGCATAATATTTTAAATTATATGATGAGTAGTAATATGGAGGATAAAGTGCATAGACACGCATCTGAAATGGAGTAAAATAAAGTCAGAAAAGATTAGATGGAAGGATGATAGTGGAGAGTGGTGCACAGGACACCCTTGTATTGCCATTGGTTGCGTAAGTTTACCACCCCTAAGCATAACCCTCCATTGTACTTCATTCATTGGAGGGATGAATGGCTGGCTGGCTTCCCTTCGTCTCACGATCTCTCAACTGACTCTCTATACTATAATAATCTATATATTATTATTATCTCTGGTATATGTGCCTATCTTCTCGACTCTTTTCGAAACATGAATTCCTGTCTTTTGCCTCTCCTGTTTACAGATAGTTGTCTCAATCTTTTGCATTAGGCCGAAGCTCGGTTTTTGAAGTCTCTCTCCCCCTATCAAAATTTCCCTAAAGGAGCGTCCAAATATCGTGTAAATCAAATAGTGCCTAGCTACCTATTTGGAGGGTGGGAACCCCCTTCAGTTCAATCCAAGATTTTAGAGTGAGACACCTTTTGGTAACGTCCCCCTTGCCCGACTCTCGACGTCTATGCACATTTCATATTCGAACTTGTTCTGTGTTGGCATCAAGAGACCACTAGAGAGACAGATAATCTTGTGGTCTAGTGTAGTACTTTACCTTGGAGTCATTTCATGCTGGATCATAAATAGGCAAAAGCAAAACGGATACCCCAATCCTCATGCCGCAGATAGCACAATCCTCGCCTTGCAGTTGTAGCCCATGTTTATGCATCTACTCACTTCAGTTTGTTACATTACCGTTTATTTTTTAGCTCTTATCACAACAGTCTTCTGCTCTCCTCAACTGCAACTACCTCCTCTAACAATGGTGTCATGAAAAACTTTGGTTCACTCAAATTATTACTCCGTTTGTTATCTTTGTCTCTCAGTTCAATTTCACATATGAAATAGATTTTCCATGGAATTTCATGGAAAAAATGGATTACGTTGTTCCAGTGCTTGCCAAACAACATCGCATGTTTAAATGTCAGTTTGTTATTACCGGTGAAATCTTTTCTGTGTTTAGTAGATTGTGCATTTTATATATAAAACAATTTCAGTGATTGGCCATTTTACTCAGAATTTTATTAGCAAAACCCGTAGTGAGATTTGTTTTGTGTTAGTGTCCATTGTGTCTAGTGCAACTTAGTACTACTTTAAGTGCCACTTTAAGTTTGGTATTCTCTAAATCGTACCATCGACTTATTTTTTGATGCCTTTGATGAAATTACTTACTATTGCCAGACTATTTTTATCCTTCTGTTATATTGCAATAATCAGCTTGTGACAATATTGATGCTGAGTTACCCATATTCGTCATTATTTGTAGCAAAGTTGTTTTATTTTAGTTTTCTGCCATTTGGACCCAGCACGAGGTAATTGATGTTTAGAACTGAATAAGAGTAAACGTAAAAACAAATTTTCATTTGGTATTGCAATTATGTTTTAAGTAGTCCAATAGTTGCCTTGTATTGCAACTGCATCCATCCCTCAATGCATATGACTTGAGAAATACGCCTTGGATAGAGCCATATAGCACTGGTGTAGTGAAGGCTAGGAGCTAGTACTCATGGACTATACATTATTTATATTATTTGTAGTCCTATAGATGTAGAAAGGTATAAATAGAAAGATCTGATTGCTAAGATTGATCCATCAAGGCACATGTTTTCTCCAATTTTCATTGAATGTCTTTTTTTGACGGACGTTTAAGAGATACATGCACAAGATATTGAGGAAAGAAATGCATTCTGACACAGACAGAGATCTCAAAATAGTGTGTAGGATTGCAGTATGTGAGTACTAACTAACTAAAGTCAAAGATTGTCTTGTATCTATTAGGCGTTATTGTATGCTGTGTACAGCTTGTGTGTGAGCATAAAATTGTAAGTCTTGTAGTAGTGGACAATGGCAAAGTGTCATTTGCATGATGATGCATTGTATCGTAATGAATTGACAATTGACGTGATAAAGATGATAACATGTCATCTCATGTCAAAATACGGTGAGCTGGAAAGGGAGGTATTCGATTCAACTCACTCAAGAGAATATTATTCTTATACTAACAATTAAATAAACCCAAGACTATAGAAATACTACACTTAAGGTTTCCTTTAGGTTAGGGTCCTATCAGAATGCATTCTACTACTGTTGCTTACGAGGTAGCTCTGAAGGATTTACCTTCATAGCTTAAATGAGCGTAGCTATGTACAAATATTATATTCAGATATTAAGTACACATAGTACAGTGAATGACGCTTTTATTAAAATAATAGTATTAGTGATTGTTGTGACTAGAGCTGAACTTAACTGAGACTTGTTGATACGCGTAGGTACCTAAGTAAATAATACCGAAACTCTAGTACCTGAGTCACTACAACCCTTTAGTCTCTTATCATTGAATCAGAACTGTCAATCCCGATGAACTCTTTTTCGTATTCTTGAAGAGAAGTGAAAAACTCACTCTCAACTGAGATCTGTTGCATGAATACTAATGTAGATATGTATTAAGCTACTCGAATTTCGTCTTTCTTGCCCTATTAACTTACTGATGCTATGGTTAAAGTTATAGGGTTAACTTACTGTCCACTGCTCCTTACTGAATCTTGTATTCACTTGCTGTTTGCTTGATGTGTGGCATTTATTTTAGTAGTAGAAATAAATTCCTACATAAGTACTAAATAGAAACCAGAAAAAGAACAGCAGGATTTGTGAACAGAATAAAATGAAATTCTTGTGCATAATAATTTTTGTGACATGCAAGGCGGCGAATCTTTTAGTGCTCTATTTGTGGTTGTCCCAATAGTTTCATGGGTATAGCTACTGTTATGAAAAAATTGGATAACTAAATGTAGAGAATTGTACATATGTAGAACGTTGTAATGAGTGAGTTTATGAAGGAAGTGTGAATTCAGAGGTATGCATGAAAGTATGTGCTCTATCTACACAGATTGCTCACAATGGAATTTGGGTTCTTTTATTTTCCTTTCTTTTTTATTATTTTGCACGCTCCAACTCCGAACTTTCGACTCGCATTATACAATTAATGATTTCATAAAGTGTAAAGCTAATGTATTTCTTTGATTCTTGTCTCGTGTTAGGCTTTGTAATGCTAGTAAAGTAAGTGGCATAATCATAAAGTAGACTACATCTACTACTCTGCAAATTATATGCATTTATTACTTTGGTTGATTGAATAGATATAGGAATGTATCTGTATATTATGTTCGTGCCTTATTCTAATGATTAGGTTTCTAGTCTCTTTTTTATTGTACTAAATAACAGTTTGTAAGCGTTTGCAGATGTAAAGGAAATGCTTGACACAAATGAGCCAGCCAGGCAATCGACTTTGTTCACAGCTTTGAGTGATGAGATGATATTATTATGTGAGTGAGTGAGACATGGCTCTCTTGCCCACAAAACATTTAGGCAATTGGAGCATACTAAAATCGATTTCGATAATTTTCAACCATGTTCTACGATCTAATGTGTTGCAATTTATTTGTACATACATACATGCTCAATGGCAGAATTTCTTTGCTACTACAACAACTTCATGCCCGCAGGCAGTTGTCCTTTTAAATCCCATGGGCTCTCCAACTAATTATCGATAGATTGCATTGGCAAATGGCAGCGACGCTAATTATTCACTTTTCATCCCCATCATTAATTACAAAACTACATTCTTGTATTTCACACACTGATAAGCATCTTCATGTTTTTGCAGGAGACCTTTGGGAAACCGACAGTGGTATCTTTGATTTATTGGACTCGTCAAACGATCCTTGCATTGATGAAGCATTGGTCATTGAGAAATTGGAAGCCGAGCTTAATTCTCCAGAATATTCTGTAAGTAATTTTGACTATTTTCTTTATTGTTAGATAAAATAATAAATGATGTAGTAGGAACGTCTGTTTTACAATCTTTGTAAAATGGCTTCTATTGTATGACTATTTGCTATCAGAAATAATTAGCAATTGTTCTTGTATGACTGTAATGGACGTGGTTGTGATTTTAAATTGGAATCAGGAACAATTAAGAGAAGAGCGACTTCTCAATGGGGATTCGGCTGAAGAATCCAGCAGAGAGGCAGAGCAAGAAGATCAGCCCGAAGAAAGAAGTTTCGCAGAGATGATACAGACAGCCCCACTGCACACGAATGCACGGCCCACACCCCATTCAACCCAGCCCAGAGCCTTCCAGGTAATTCAGGTTCAATTGCTCTTTATATTGGCTGTATAGAGATTCGAGGGCAGGACTTCTCACATCACTAATAGGCAACAAAACAATTTTACTACTTAATATTGCTTTAGTTATACTGCTTAACTTTGGTTAGTGCTATTGTGAGTAAACATTTCTCGCAACTCCATCACCGTCACACCACCAACTTATTTATGTCACTTGTCAAATTCACTTAGTTAATTTAGTTTCTAGATTGGAATGTGATGCGAGTTCCTTAGGAGTCCTGTCATCATGGCGATGCATACTACTTGTTTTAATGAACCAATGTTCACTCACTCTTAGCAATTACTAGGTCAGGACCAAAAGTTTGTTCAAGTTATTACTTTAATACAGAATACATCTACAATGTGATGGAATTACTTAATTAAAGGAAGTTAGTAGCTCAATGCAGGTTACCTAATTTAGGTAAGATAATAAATGTATTAGCAATAATTTCAAATATAAAATTGTAAGAGATTGCCACCTAAACGTCAATTTTGCACACCTACCGCAGTCAACTAGTTGTATTAGTACTACAGCAGCGAAGAGCAGTTGTACACACACAGTTGTAATTGCATTCATAATGTTTGGCACCCAAAGAAAATGACAACAACCCAAAATCATGGCCCCTTCAGAAAGGGTTCTCAAATTATAGCGTAGACCTGTGTCGGATGTGGTACATAGGAATGGTTGACACACTTGAGACACTCATGCATGATTTAGTTGAACCGAAAAACAAAATGCCAACCTTTATTTAGATATCATTTAAAAAAACTTTATTCGAAATATATAGAATTCAGAATACAGATTCGGTTAAAAAAATTAAATGAATAAATTTTATCTACCAAAAATTTTGCTTGGAGGTTTAAAGCATCAAGATCAAAAGGTTAAAACTTTTGTTAACAAAGGCTACATATAAATTGAATACACACTGTAAGCTCTTTTGCTGGCATCAATTTTTAAGTTTGAAAAGCCTTAATGGAGTCACTTTTTAGTATTATCATTTAATTCTTATGTGGATTTTTGCGCTAAATATCATTAGCCTGAGCATTCCCATTGCTAGAATATTAGAGCGTTTATTATTAATTGTTATGAATCATCTTTATGGCGAAAGTGTGAAATCTTTTGGCAAAGAAAGTAATATTTCTGAATCTCTGATGATCCGTTGCGAATTTATAAGCAGGCAAATTACTAAATAGAAAATAAACTTAGGTGCCCTTACATGTTTATTATTTGTGATTGATTTCAGTATTATAATTATAAACTTAGTTACACGTGGTCATAAATATTGATAGTACTAGTAACCATTAGTTCATGATTTTAATGCTTCGTGTGATTGGTACTGTGCAGAGGATTAAGGTTACCGCAATGCATTTGCTAAGAAATTCTTTCACTAATTACTCTTGACTCAATGTGGCAACATAAATAGTATTTTAATTGAATTGATTGATTTTGTTGTGAATTGGATTGATAAAAGTAAGTAGTCTAAGAGTTTGTTGCCTCGGGTCTCATTTCATCATTAAAGGAAATCCTCCCTATCACAAATAATCACAATCCATGCATCTGGCAGTCTTTTTGTCGTCGATATTGACTACGTAAATATTTCATTCAGATGATGAAGCGTAAACATTCGATTCAATTCTGTCAATCCTACTCTCTGATACTTGCATTGATTCTTTCATCAGGTATACATAATAATTTTTTATGCCTTGCAGTGAAATTCAATATAAATACGGTCTAAATTTTCACCATTGCATGTAATATGGATGGGATTTCTACTCTCTGATAAAGTATTCTGTTATGGAATATAGAAAATACAATGGATAATTAAAAGCTGAATAGACTGTTATGACATTCTCTCACTTGTTTATAAAGTAGTAATGAAGTCCTAACTCCAGACTAGTCCAGAATAAAGTTTTACAATAATTTTTATTTGGTTTTATTGCCATTGTAATTATAAATGGTGCATAATAGCTGCAGCCTAGCACAACAGTGCGCTAGAGAGAGGTGTTGAATCTGTTGAAATATGTTAAGCTTCCGCGCCTGCGTACTCTCATGAATAAATAAACATTCAAAACAAGTTTTCACTAGTACGATTATATATTAACGATATTATATATTAAAAATATTAATATCTATTTATGAGTTACCTGGTTTATGGACGGTGTTGGAGATTTCCTGTATTTAATTACATTGAAAATTAAACGAGTAGTAGGAGTATCAAGATAAATTGTTGTATGGTGTCGACTGTATTTAATGCAAATGTAATTATTTCTGTTTCTGATCTACATTTTTACTTATTCGAATGGGCACGCTGTAGCACATTTCTTTTATCTCTCATTGTTATTCATAAAAACTAACCCGATTTAATCTACTAGTAGTCAGTTGATAGAAATTAAATGAAGGAAGAAAATCCATTTATTAAATGTTACTCTTTATCGATATAGAATCTAATACTATCTACTGTACTGCCACATATTAATTTGTATTTCAAGCCAGTCTATACATTATGCAATGTGGTCACTTCGAGAAGGCAGTAACTATAAATATAATATTATGTCTATGTTTGTCAGTCTCTATGACGGAGTGAATGCTATAGATTGAAACAAATTACATACATTTTCATTGTTGTATTGCAGACTGATTACATTTATGTTCGATTGTCCTAAAGACATTTTTATTTACATTGGAAGAGACAGAATTTCCCATAAAACATGGATTTCATAGGATTGTTAGATTAAGAAAATAATTAAAACTTGTTACTGTTTTAATTGAATGAGGAACACGAATCTGCTGTATGGACAGTGAAGGAAAACGAACTTAACAGATTCGTATAGATATTTTAGACTGCTACCTTTTTGTTTTGTTAAAAATGACAAGGAAGTGGTGTTTGTGAAGTGTTCGTTAAAAATCGCATTGAATTGACTACATAGGAATGACTTTAGAGTCGACAGAGTGTGTTTTGCCTTGTTTGACTAGAGTTGTCATGTTAATAAATAATCTATGATTGATGTGTGGCATTTGGTATGCATTCAAATAGAATGGACCTACTTACAATATACTAATATATGTGTCCTCATATAATATAGCTTATAATATGTCAGATAGATGCTACATATTCATACTAGAGGTACCTACACAATTGTGATTAGTATATGTATGAATGCAACATTGGCTGTGAAGTAGTGTGTGGAAGAGATATGTAGAGATATTCAGAGAGTAACAAATTGACTCATAGTTAGAGCATTAAGAGTAGTCATTATCTGTAAACGTGTAAGAAAGAAATGGTGAATGGACAAAAGAAAAAGGACGACGAGCAAATGAGGGAATCCCTCTAGGCCATCCATCTATAATTCAATGAAGTATTATAACACGCAAATAACTACTTTATATTAGAACGGAGTGATGTAATATTATTATGTTCTTCTGATGGTCCTGGTATTCATTAGACATCCGCAAATATCTCCTCGTGTTCCTCTGAGCCTCGAGTCAAGTTTTGTCGAGAGACGCTATTGCTATATGAGACTTCTTTGCCACATTGCTATCGGCTATATTTAGGTGAATATTATTATTATTATTGTCTCTTGGAGATTCTGTGCATAAGAACTATCTGCTTACAAATAATTTTCTCAACGTTTGTCGTAGTAGATCATTGTATAAATAGTATGCAGAGGCAATTTTTTGTCTACGTTATATATGAGCACTTCGTGAGAGAAAAAATATATTCAGAGAAGGACAAACTATTTCTCTATGTTGGCTCTTCTGAAGGGTTCATTTCATCAAGCCACCTGTTACGCTTTACTGTATAAATACATATTATCTCCCCGGTATATGCATCTGTCTTCAGTATCCGATGCTCCTACTGCATATAGGCATATGCATGTATTTATCAAGAAAACATGGTACACGGTCCACGAAAACACTAATTTGGCTCCACTTTTTATCTACCGTTCATATAAACATATAGTTGAGCTTCTGATGTTGGCATTCAGTTTTCTACGTCTCATCCCTTTAGTCGGATACTTTTACCTTACTTACGTACAAATCTGTACACAGATTGATCCATTCACCAAAACGACAACACTCCGTACTGTACTTTGTGTCAATGCTAAATTGCAGTCATTTGTTTCCTGAACACCTTCGTGACAAATCTTTCGTTTAACATTGCTCAACTTCCGTTTGCCACATAATTGTATTTACTCAAGTAAGCGTCTGCAAAATTTTCATTTAAGTGCCTTGCATGTGTTTAGCAACTACCTACTTATTAGTGCCACAAAATATAAATTAATAGCCACTCTATTCATTTATTATAAGTTTCATCTCAGAGTTATAGTTGGCTTCAATACGTGTGTGTGTCGTTGAAATATTTTTGTAGATATACTACGGACACGGCAAGTAGTAAGTAGTGTAAATGTGCATAGACCCTGTAAAGTACATTACGGACATACACACCGACTGACATGACTGTCAATCTGTTTGTTTGGATTGGGTTTCTTCGGTAAGTATCAACCTATTTCGTATTGAAAAGGTTTTCGGAAGTGATCAATAGTTATTGATAACACAGTTCGATTGGTATGTTCTCATAAGTTCAACTATTAAGAAAACACCTCCGCCGTTAAAATATCCATGTTTCCTTGGCATATGTTTCTTTTAACTGTGATGATACATTAAGATATAGGAAAATTCCTGTATGCTGTGAGACGATTTTCTTATAATATTATCAACGTTGTGGCGTTGTGTAGCTATAGTTTTAACCCAAAGGATTCTGTGAACAGTTTGTGAAAACAGAAATTAGAAAAACCGAAAGGTAAAATTGTAAAGGGTTGCTTCACTAAGGTCTTTGATGATTGGGTTTTGTTTGAAAAACGGATGTTACACTAATGTAATATTCTATTGTCACTAAGTCACTGCAGGACAGCGATACCTGTGTGAATTCTGTGTATAATAACGTGATGTTAGACATACATCTAAAGTATGCATTAAGGATATATAAGAGAAATCATGATATGTTTAAATACTCATAATAATGTATTATTGTTATTTATATGGTTTGACTAAATAAGTAGGGTTGAAGGAGCCAGGCTTTTGAAGGTGAGCGGATGATTAATGTTGGTGTGTAGAAGCATAATAAATGTGTGTATTATGTCGTGCTTTGTTGTATTAGTACAACAGGAGACAGTACAATGGATAAGGTAGACTGGCTCTTATAGCCGAACCATTATTACTCATCGTTATAACTTATAATATTATGCTGCAGAATAGTCTTTCATATTCATAGCTCCTTTAAGATTATCAGAAGTACAATTAGCAGTGTTTCTAGCTTTATCTTCTTGAATGTATGGACGGACAAACTAGGTACATTTTCCTATAGTATTACTTACCTGCACATGATACACACACAACTTGACTTGTTATATGCATATCTTATTGTGTATAACTTATCACTTGTTTGTTCGGTTTAGATTGTGGTTTTGTATTAGTTGTTGAAACCATTCCTTATGCATCCATGGTCATCGAATAGGCAAATATTGTTTAGTCAGTCACTAAGTTAAGGTGTCCCAACTCCATCCATCATCTAACTTGTATTTAACTCTCAAAACATCGGCTTTTACCTGTTTAAACAAAGTTTTTCAATTTTCTACTCTCTAAAGGAATGCCATACACTATAGTGTGTACTGCATATATTTATGTGCCGGCTAATGCTATGTTCACATGCATACCCTTTAAAATCAACTTATAATATCTGTGGGCATTGAGTCTCAATTGTAATCTTTATCCTCTGCCCTCTGCAATATCAGTTTATTTTGAGGGTGTTCCCTTTGCATTTCCAATTGGTACTTTATCTTACTATTTTGCCTACAACTAATAAATACTGTAGAAGCCCATGCAAATCATTCTGTACATGTAATAACTACAAAATGAACAATACAAAAATTTAAAGCACAACTTACAGCATAAGAAAATAGAAACCACTGTACAGTATATATGGATTATTTTTCCTATCTTCTGATCTGGTTAATGGGAATAATATCTTAGATACATTATACTTATACATCTCGACTGCATTTGACGGTTAGAGATGATGAGACCCATTAATTAAAGGTTCTTTACTCAGGTAATCGTTATCTCCTAGTAGTAGCCTTGTCATTAGTTCACCGACAAGATTTCAGTTAAGTTGAGACTTGCACTATGTAACCATGCCGGGGAGTGTATCATCCAGTATTTAAGTGAAGACAAGAATTGGGAGCATCTAACTAGCGATATATGTGAAAGGAAAATTAATCCAAACGAATTGTTCTGTATATTAACGATTATGCTGTCTATACATATGAAATTATATATCGGAATGCTAGCTTAATTCCATAAGTAGATAGGAGATAAGATAAGCCGTAAAATTTGCTTTCGTTTTTTCTTCGAGGATTTGAATTTTGATTCAGCCTTTTTTCGGGTATAGCAGGACAAATCGCCATACTTTCTGTGTTTAGTCTTAGTGGAGCTAGGTACTTGAATATAGGTATTTACAACTGAAATTGTTTGCATACCACAGTATCAAGTAATTTTCCTATTTCATATATTTCGTTAGTGTAAAACAATTTTGGTGATGCATGGATATTTTCTATAATATTAATTTAGTAAATGTCTTGAATTCAAAGCTTTTATTTAAGTGCAACTTATTCAACTGCAACATTAATACCAAAAGGTTTCAGTCTTAGGTATACTGAAGTAGGAATGCAATTTCTACGAATGTGATTGGCTTCAAAGAATTAATCTCTCATAGTTTGCCCGTTGTCTACCTAGGTAATTATTTAAATCCCTAGTACCTAACACAACATGTACCTCGCTTATTTAGCTACTGGTACAATCTTGTAAAGCAGAAATGTTTTTGTTTTTCATGTGGCTGTCAATGACTCTTATTTTGTAAGGCAAGAAAAGGAAAGTCAAAAGGAGAACGATTATTTTATGATTTATGCCTCTACTGTACCAATTCACCTGTTAAGAATTGGAAACCAATATCGTTTGATATTGCGTTATTTGATTAGTCGTTATACTCTTGTTTTGTATGATACATAACTGTAGGTATAGATATAATAAGCTGTCACTTCTTATTGCAATTTGTGCATATCAAAACAAAAAAATGTACCACCTAATAGCGTATAATTCAGTTCATTTCCTTGTCAAATAGTTGACCCTTCGTAGTTTTCACCAATTTTTTCGCAAAGATGTACCCGTATCCAATAATATATAATTTACACTTTCAATAGTTGACCATATTTTTGCATAATTTCTGAAGGTCGATATTGATTATTGAAGCTAGTGTAAAAACCATTTGCTTTAACTATGGAACTATAACCTCTTGAGCGCCGTATCCATACCAAAAATCTTAGAAATAGTAAAAGGTATGTTAGGATCACATAGTTATGAGTTTTGTCTGTGTCCCAGTTGCCTAGTAGTTGCCTAGCAGTAGTTGTTCATTCTGGGTGGTTTGATTTTCCAAACTAATTGGACAAGTATATTTATAGCATTGTATATTGGTATGCTATAGTCATTGAACACTACATCGTAATGGCTAATTAATTAATTTACCTGGCATATGTATTAGATGACATGTAAAGAAATCATTTTTTTGATCCTTAATATTGGTTTTTGGTACTGATTTTTTAATTTATGTTATTTTTAGGTACATGGTCGAATGCCGGCACTGCTGCGCGGAAGCAGCATCGGCAGCATGGACCAGCGGTGGCAAGAGCTGGCCAGTCTGCTAAGTCTGCAGCCACCTCCTCATGATGGGAGCGGTGCTGGGATGCCATCCTCTCTGCCCCACCACTTTTCGCCCCACCACCACCACCACCATCATCACCACCACCCTCTGCACCACCCTCACCCTCCACCCCCCATTCACCACAACTCCATGCACCACCCGCCGTTCTCCAGCTCCGCTCCGCCACCCGCCGCTTACAACACCGACGCTGCCCGCTCCGTTCTGCTCCAGAACGCCACGCTGCCTCCTCCTGATTTAAATGCTACCTCCCCCTATGGAAATGTCGGCATGGGTGAGTTTCACTCAATTTGCTTAAGGATGGATGTTCACATGTTAAGGTCGAATGGATCTCCATGCATATCTTTATTAGATATGAACTGAAACCGAAGAGTTGAGAGTATTGATGTTAAATCGCCCAATTTAAGTAGCTTTCATTATTCTTCTGAAATATTCTCAAATGTGATTTCAAACATTTTATCGATCGTTTGGTTCAAATTATTTGTTAGTTATGGAATTTATCGTCTTTATGTACTCTGACGAACCCAACCACTGCATTTAAGAAATATTATTTGTGTTACTATGTGTTGGATAGGAAATGAAAGGTAATGTTATAATAGTGTAGAATGGTTATTTATTGTACATCATTTTAGGCTGTAGAGAAAAGGCTGTATATGATAGAAGAGTACTAGTAGATGAATAAATTAAGAAAAGAATGGTATAGTTATTGTAGGTTGATGGTGTAAACATTATCTATGTATCTCCAAGTCCATCCATCATTGTGACTTTGTGTTGGGCACAACATGGTTGCTAAAAAATGAAATAAAAAAGAGAAAAGTGAGGGATGAAGGGGTGAAAAGTTGAATGTTCATGTGAGTGTCGAGTCGACTTTGTGGGCCTGAATTGAATTTGTTGGTGGAGAGGAAGGAAGGAAGGATAGCTACACACTTGATTGAAGAGCAGTTCTCCCAACATAATATGCAGACAGACGATAAAGTTGAGGATTTGAAGTATAGCTAAACAAGTGAGACAGAGAGCTCAGAAATTGTTTTATTTTATAACATGCTACTTTACGCTATTATAGCATGACTTGAAAACATGTATTTGGATGCAGTCTTAGTGCACATTCTCGACTAATAAATGTTGTTAGGGCTATAGGCTTTTATAGCCGGTCACGTAAAGTCATGTCATGACTGCAGTTCTAGTTGTGCTCTTGTATGGCTGGCTGGCTGGTTGGCGTGGCGGGTCTGCTCACTCAACACAATAATCCATTCGTCTCACATCGGTTCATGGCTTGGAACAAGAGCATTAGCATTCGCCATGATTCATTTCATATTTATGCTGCAGACCATATCCGTTCCTATTTTATGGTTTCTATTCTCGATATCATTCAAAACACTCTTTAGCTTTTTAGCGCTTAGCACAGACAAATACTATCCAGTGGAAGAACCCCCTTTTGTCAACACTTTTTGACAACACTTTTTTGACAACATCTTTTTGTCTAATTTATTGTGCTAGACATTATAATATCCAAGAGTCATAGCGTTATTTATGCAGGACAAAATAAACTACATACATACTTGCGCAGAGTAACAATTTATGCGTTGTTATCAGTTCTTCAGATACAAGTATACCTGATAAGTAATACATGCAAAGAGAAGCTATTTTAGTCAATGACTCTTGCTAGTTCTCTTAATGTCTTTCACATTCTCAACCGTCCAGTTGACTGTGTTAGTTTAGTGTAGAGAATAATTTATTATAGCAATGGTTCGATATTGTCTATTACTATTTGTTTCAAAACCTAGAAATAAGGTAACAAAGCAACACGGTAGCAGAGATGGATGTAGTTATATCAAACTGGCCCGAAAACCAAGTAAAAACTATTGAAGCTAGTGTACCGAAAGAAATAAATGTTCATATGACTAATTAATTTGCTATGTAACTTATCTAGTACTTACTATATATTAAATAGACAGATATCATTCTCGAAATTCAGACCGCAGCTCTCAAAACAACTTACTTTCTCGTTGGTTTATTACCTCATTATAATGTGACTAGGCTCTCAGTGTCTCAGTTCTGTTATTGAATTTCGAAAGGTTTAGGCACCAATATTTGGTTTAACTTCGAAAGATACTACCCCAGAATAGAGTTTATTGTTTTATGTAATACAGCATACGCACTTGCGCATTGCAGTCAAAGGTTGCATCGTATCGTCCATGGCATAATATCGCATTCAACACATTTATTGCTCAATTTAATTATGTCAAAATTAGTTGCAGAACTTGTACAAGTCTCTTAACAATCTTTGCTGGTAGGCATGAAATAAAACGTAAAACAAAATAGTTTTTATGGCAGTACTGGTAAGTAGTATTAGCATTAGTCCTCTTTCCATCACTGCGAGCACATCATAATTACTAAAAAGTATGCGCACATTCACTTTTGAGTGATACTCAAATATAATGCAGTTAGTAGCTATGTGGGCAATTGTCCGAAATAAATGAATTATCAAGAGTTGCATGGAAAATAACAGAACTAAATGGTAACGATGAATGCTTGTTGTATCTATAGTCTATTTTTATTTAGTTGTGCTCACTCATGATCAAATGGGATTAAAATTCAGTTGCTTTATATGGATTTCCTTTCGAAGACTGTGAAAAATTGAGTGGAGGCTGAATGGGTTGTGATTTATTGGGATTTGGATGTTATAGGTCCGCCTCTTAATTTGGGTTCAGCCGTGGCGTCCTCCATGCATTTGACCAACAGCAGCGACCCGATGCATGATCCCAGTTCTCACTATAAGATGATGGAACCTGCCCATGACATGTTATACTATCCGGTAGGTTTACTTCTCCATTTAATGCTAAAACTTTAATGCGAATATCACCTAGTAAATATCATTTATCTTTTTCGAATAAATGCTGACATGATATACTTGTACAACTTGCTTTGAAATAAGACTGGACGTTTAAAGAGCAGCAACTGAAATGCTACCCAGTTTTTCATATTTTTTAACCATGAAAACAATATTTAGTATTAAAATGATTCGTGGAATATAATATCGCTTCATATATGCTAATACAATCTGTGGCGCTATTAGGCATAAATAGTATTGACTTATTTCTGTTATTTCTCTTGATGAAAACAGAATGCTACAACAGCCGAGATGACTAATCAAACTACAGAAGGCTTCTTGTCGTCTATTCTCAATGATGATGATCTGCTGGATATGGCAATGAATGAAGGTAAAAATTGTGTTTCTAGTGTTTCTAGATTACTTCTAACTTATTTACGTGTTACCCTACAGTAGCAATAAAGTTATGCGTTTAGAAACTGGCACCGAGATTTTTAAGGGCATTTCTCAATCTCGCTACGCAAAGCATTGCTAAACTTGTCTCAAATAAGTCGTCGGGAGCAAATACCATGCCATTTAGTAGTATTACATGGAATGTGAGTAGTAGGTACTTTAACTAAAGGTAAAGAGGATTTTGGGCTCCATGTATTTGCATAGGTGTAGCTAAGTACATAACGTCTCATGTCCTTTTCTTTCCCATGGTTTGATGTAGTCGAAAAAATGTCTGATTTAAGGAGAAAGGAAAATACGTGGAATCAGAGGAATGGCTCTTGGCAACTTATATATTCTCATACAATGGCTAAATAAATAAAACAGTGACTATCTGCTTACTTTTCCACTGCGTAAATTAAATAGTGACATTAGATTGCTAATGTAATGTGGAATGCAAAGGATGGCCATCATCTATCCTAGGTACTTAGCAGCTGCAACTGCACTACTCGTACCTATTGATAGTACTTTAATTGATAGACATATTATTTCTATGCTGCATGGTATGTATATGTAGTAGTAACTAACTGATTGCAGGTACAGATATGTGGTGGGGGATTTGTCCATCTACATACAGATAGTAGTGATGGAAGGATTAAAAGAAGGACGTTTATTTATTTACTTTTGTTATTGCTGTAACGTGTCCGCTGATTGTAACACTATTTTGTTATGTCACTTCAAGTTGGCTAGAGTTGGCAGTTAAGATTACCTAATGTTTACATTTCCGTATCTTACAGCATTGTCTCTGACTACTATTACTACTATATGCACAAAGTCTGGCGATACTCAAAACTTGTTTGCAAATCTAAATTGTACGCAGAAGTCCCTTGGCAAATTGATTTTAATTCATGTCATAGTAAATTTGTAACCACAGGGGTTTCAATATTTATTCTATTAAATTAATATGAGTCTGTGATATCATATAGGCATATACATCTTTTATAGTATGTAGTATATGATATGATGTTATATCGTCTTTTGATTTGTAAATTTATTTTTAGTTAGTTTCAGTTTTGATACAAAAACGTTTTAAAACACAAAAACAAATATTGAGACATTTTACATGGTTAATAGTGCTACTGCTGCTATTGCCATTGCTGGTGAGCTAAGAATGTATCACGCAATTGCATTTCAAAGTTGGTATAAAGGAATATAGACAGTATAATATTTATTTAAATGATATCATCTGATGTTCACATTCGGAAATATACTTACAAAAGATGTACTTGGCATGGCAATGTCATAAAAAATTAAGGAGATGAGTGCAACTACGCAATGTGCAGCAAGAATATGAAATTCTAATAATATTTATCATCTTTATTTATAGCTACCATACATACATTTACTTATAGCGAGGCAAAAACTCATCTCTTTTTGATGTGCCAAGCCAGCATAAGGCAGTTTTACTCAATTATTATCAATAATAAAAGATATATATAGTATTATGGAGGACAGATAAAACAATTTTCTTGCCACTTAAAGAAAGGCTGTGCAAAACACATGCCTTTTATTTTCATTCTCTTTTGTTATTCATCTTTAGTTCTTGTAATCTTAAATAAACAGCAAAAGCCTTTTTTATGACTCAGGTACATATTTACGTCTCATCTTGATATATCATACTAATTGTAAATAGAGTCGAGACGAGATACTTCTGCTAAATAAACTACTTATAGTATTGAATGGAGTAAAAAACAAACTACAACTAGTTACTTGCAAGGCCGGTGGCTAATGGGTAACAATGATTGTTGCTAATTTAGATTCGAACGTCACGTTTAAAATTGCATTGGCAATTACTTGTTTAGAAATGAAAAAGTATGCAGATGTCATAAGAATTACACAAAATGTGTTTTTAAACCAAGTCGAGATAATATCGTACTGTAAGTCGTACCACACTTTGTATCTGTGGTTCTGTATCCACTATACTTGTTAACTAAATCAATATCAATCAATTAGAAAAGTATCCTAATGAGAAATGTTTGCAGTATACAAAACTATTACGATATTATGATGTGGAAACTAAACGATGAATTTTTGCGCTGCGGATGGATATTTGTCGGTTTTTATTGTCAAACGCATAACATATGTACTTTAGTAAAATCTCTCAATCTCAATAAGAAGTAAAAACCCAAGATTTTATGCTAAAATTCCTTTGCTGCCATTTTTATATTACCTACTGTACTTACCCTCTTCACACTTCGGCGTCAGTCTCAAGTAAAGACATAATAATGACATTTCATGTTAAATTTTAAGCAAAAGTGAAACAAAACTTTGGCGAACTTAACTTTCATGTGTAAAGCAAAATAAATTGAGAGTTTCTATAGGTTTTTGCCTAAAATATGCATTTTACAATTGGCTTGTACCATAAAATGAATCAGATCATTAATGCGGTGCAAATGACATTTATTTTCCAGGAACTGCTAAGCCTTTTGTTTCATGAATCGTTATAGTATATACTATATAGCAATGCCACGTAATTTTATGTGCATGTAGTTTTATGTTCTAGTAACATTTTCTCTAGTGCTGATATCTGTATCGTCGATTGTTTCAATATCATTAAGTTTATAAATATTTTTTGTCCGATTGACCGCATTGCCCGCTAATTGTTTTAATGGCTAAGGATTCATGTTTATTGACAGTGACGTTTGACCCACAATAAATTGTCGTAATTAGGTATTGTTACAAATGACGATGACACGCGGAAGCGGCAATGAAATTTTTAAAACAAAGTAGTAAATTAATTATTTCCTAGGTTGTTGCCTTTGTATTTTCATAATGTGTCAAGTCACACATACTCTTGGACAATTTAAGCACAAAAAGTTATTGATTACGTGGAGCAAAAGTTCTTGCGTGCTACTCTCAATCAGTACCCATCATTTTTGTGGATCGGAACAACTTGAATTTGTTTTAAACTGTAATTATGGAGCAGAAGGAGCCCTTAAACTTGGTCATCCACGATAGAGACGACAATGAATACCAGCTTAGATTGATAGAAAGTTCGAATGTCTGTAATAATCGACGCTGCATAATATGCTCCATAGAAAAAATTAAAGGTTTTACATTACTCAATACTTTTTGGATTTAGTTAAATCGTGTAAGACTTGTGGGTACAAAATTGTCGGCTCAGATTTATCCATCAGAATTATAATAACAGTATCTACCACAGATTGCAACATCAAATCGCAATTACTGTGAATGTGAACCGAGGGTGTAAACCTAATAAAATATTTAAATTGGCATAAAAATCAAACGTATGGAAAGGACATTGGGTAATGCTAATTAGTTTAATTTTTTTGGAGAAATAAAATCGCAATCACTCTATTGGCATTCATTGTTATTTTTGTAATACATAGTTTTTTTCAATTCAAGGGACATTTAATGTCAACTGCAAGTTTAATGAAGAGAAAGAGATTTCATTACATACTGTTATGGCTCGTTGTCATTACGTTGAGTAAGGTATTCGTCGTGGAATTCTTCTTGCTCTATAAATTTGAAAAATATCATTTTTCAACTACGCTTGTTCTATGCAAAACTACTCTAAGATTATGAATTGCCAACTCAAAATCAGTAGGTGCATTATAGAAAACTACAATTACACCATTTACATGTAAGTCGAATGTGAGACAGTAGGATCTGCTGTGGAGACTCCCACGTGATATTAACTCCGCCTTTATCGTACTATCAGCTTTTATAGCATACCGTATATTTAGTACATAACTCATAAAAGTTGACTCACAAAGTTGCGGGAAATTTAAAATCAGTCTAGGTTTTATTCGTGCGGAGAATAGATTCTGGTTATTCATTCTTCTGACATACTATTAATTGTAGGTATTAGAATTTGAACTTTTGAATTTTCGTAATATTAAGAAAAAAACTCTTTCTTGCTAGACATGCAAAAGTGAGATGATAAAAAATATAATTTTAATATTTAAATGTTTAGGTTTGTATACGATGCGGCCCTTGGACAACAGCACGGCGGGAGCGAATGTTGCGTCAAATATCTCCCAAGGAGCGCCCCTGTCTCATCCGCTGAACTGTGGGCTGGGTTCAGCCAGTACGGGAGTGTCTGTGACTGAAGATCGCATGGAGGCTTCCAGTGACAGTGCTGTCAGCTCGATGGGATCCGAAAGAATTCCTCCGATGACTGATCCTCCTATGTCTGACAATGAGTGGGCGGATGCGGATCAACATGCTCACGCCTCTCATGACTCTTCGCCGTACTCTCTGGACTATCCCATGTAAGGAGGCTTACAATCACCTTAGGTATTTCATTGGCATTGGTTGAAATCATTGTTTAACATTTAAATATATTTCAGCGGGAAACTGCGCGGGTATGAGTATTACGGGAAGGATGGAAGTCATCGTGTCGCTGCTCCAGTCGCCCAAAAGAAACATCAAATGTTTGGAAAGAGATTCCAGCAAGAACAAGGAGGCGTCAGTCATCCCTATGCGCTGTCCTCACATCCCCCGTCTGGTCTTCTACCATATCCCTCTTCTAGTGGTCTCCACCAATCAGCTAGTGCATCTTCTTTGGACCCAATGGAAATGAAGTACAGCTGCAGCGTCGACTTTGCTAGACATCATAATGGTACCCGCCAATGGCTCTTATCTTAATTCTTGTGCTTGGTCGAACTAAATAATTGCTAATTGAGAAATATTACGGGGCATGTTCAGATGTTCGTTTGGGAGGTGCAGCTGGTCCCGGAGATGTTATTCACAGTAATCATACATATTCTCTACCGCCCACTCACGCCGAGAATAGCACAATGATGCAAGGTGCACGATCCCCAAGAGGACCTCCGAAGGAAAAGATCAAGAGTGAGTTGTCAATATTTTTAAGGTTTACTGCATAATCAGCTGAGTAGCTAAAAGGTCGAGTAAAATGCTGGGAGTAGACTTGTGTTTTGGAAAGCTTAGATTAAAAGGGCTTGGAGTTGTAGTTTTGAAATACTAATGGTCTTAGTGGGAATATTTTTGGGCGGGTAATACAAATAGTGATGAAAAAATTTAAATCAGAGGAACACCTGTCCCGGGATGAGAAGCGAGCTCGATCGATGTCGCTGCCGATGACTACAGACGATATTATCAATTTGCCAATGGATGAATTCAATGAACGCTTGTCGAAATTTGATCTGACAGAAGCTCAGCTATCACTCATTCGAGATATCCGTCGTCGAGGGAAGAACAAGGTGAATTTAGATTTTGCAAAATCAGCACACGGATATTTTGTATTTCGAATCAGGTTATCTTTAAGTTTGTACTTTATTGTTTGGTAGGTTGCTGCTCAGAACTGTCGGAAACGAAAACTAGATCAGATTCACCAACTTGAAGATGAAGTGCAGAAAATTAGAGAGCGGAAAATGGCATTGAAAAGGGAACAAGACGGATTGAGAAACCGTAGAGATGTTCTGAAGGACAGATACGCACAGCTTTACAGAACTGTCTTCCAAGTGAGTGTGAATCTTAATACTATTTTTAAATTGTCGTTTCATGAATATGATGTACGGCCTTAAATACAGTATTTAATAATGAGAAAATTATATTCAGGCTTTAAGAGATCCAGATGGCAACCCATACAGTCAATACGAATACAGCTTGCAGCAAGCTGCAGATGGAAATATTGTTCTGGTTCCGAGGAACTTGACGCAGCCCTCGACTAGTGGCAGTTCCGACTCGATTAACCCAGCGAACCCTTCTCGTCGTGACAAATCCAAAGACGACATGAAAAAGGAGGGACAGTCATAATTTAAATACTTAATTAAATACTTGGCTGTAAATTGTAAAATCTTAGCAGTCAGGTGTACGTATTTGGATATATCTCATTATCTCATAACTGGCTAAAAAGTGCAAACTAACGGTAATACCTTATTGTTGAATATTAAAAAAATTTCCTTCGTTAGCAACTTTAACAATAATCGAAGAGTCAAAGGGTGTGTGTTTACTTGTTGTGAGCCAGCTATTGTGGCTGTAACAGTACTTGTCTATTTTCCTAGATAAGTGTCGACTTTGGACTTTGTGCTGAGCTGTTAGGTTCCTTATAACTATTTATGTACGTTTTCAAAACCTAAAGTGACAATTTTACCTCAACGGAATAAATCCAGGTTACTTCGATATTTGTGTCTGTTGTTACTTATAAGTTAAATCCTACGCTACGGACGTGCTATTTAATGCACAAAGATTGCCTGGAAAATGATTGTACAGTCCAGTTAACGTTTCTGTTACGATACTAACAGGCAAAATATCTAAGGCCTATTGTGATCCCGGTCCAGTACAGACTAGAATGACTAAAGATGGTATTTGTAATAAGGAGTGTAAAAAGTTAATTACTTCACTGCACATCCGTATATTAGAAATACAGTGAAGATTCTCATAAGTTAAGATTATGTTATAATTTAGCGGATTGTGAAGGTTGAGACATAATTATGTTCTTGCTGCGTTTTCTGGTTATGCGCATGTATTTACGTAGTACAGACAGATGCCTACGTGCCGTCGTCGGCCCGTAGCTCATTCTCTCACCCGCACTATCCGAAAAATTAACAAAGAAAACTAGTGATAAATAATGGAAACTGAATATTTTCATTGTCTTTATGTACTTATATAAAAGTGTAGTTTAGAAAGGGAATACGAACTAATAATTTGAGGTGTAAAATGTCGCAGGGCAACTTAGAATTTCCTTATTACCTTTAATTTTTAATTACTAAATCAAAAAGAGTTACTAGATAGTAAAGCTGTCACTAAATGGTTGGCATAGACATAGACTTGCTAATGACATAAAGAGAGAAACCCAACCTTCAGATATTCTAACTAAGTAATAGGTTAAGCAGAAAAATGTTGTTTTTGGAAATGTTTGTCTTTACAAGTTGTTAAAACACTGTTCTAACACTAAGTGTTAATTATAATTAATTGTCTAGGAATAAACCATCTAAATGTGTTAATATAAGGGTTTTAAATCATAAGATCAAAATCGCTTACTAAAAATACAATATTTGCTAACAACCCTCAGATCTAAATAATTTTCCAACCATTACTTTTGAAAGGCAATTAAAATTCCAGGTACACTTAAAAGTCGTTTGATAATTTAGCAATGATAAGAAGCAACCTATTTTTGAGATAAAAATTCAAGCCTTTATTTGATTTAACGATTAAAATTAGGTTTTGCAGCAAAAGCTGAGTAGTGGTTGTAGGATATTTTTCAAGATACCACAATATTACGTTATTATAAGGCAACGTAAAAGCCATTTATACACGTTTTGGGTAACTGACATACTAACAGTTAATATTGATAATAATGCAGCGTGTTCCAGGTCGGTTGCTTCATACTGATTAACGTTGTTGTAATGGAAACAATGGATGTGTTATTAGAAATCTGCCACAAATCAATGTTTCCCTCTTTATTGTAATTTCTGTCATCCTTATCAATCAAATGCTGTAAGCATTTTTTCGCGATAGAAATACAATTGAATAAATGTTATAGAACATCGTTCCTACCGGCGTGTTACTACAACGAAATACATAAACGTTTACGCCACTTCCTGGGATATGCTGTAGATATAAGCCCTTTAACTCAAACCATGTCACCAGTCGTAATACTAGCACATTAATTTGTTTAACTACATCGAATAAATCCTATTTTTCAGTATTCTATTGTTTATTCAGCGTGTAATTGGGTTTGAAAGGGCAGCAGGGTGGTTTGTCTTTTGCCAGTATTATTTTGTATTTCTTTTCATTCTGCTCTTATCTATTTTATGTGTAAAGTATATAAATGTATTTAATAGTGGTCAATTATATTAATAATATTTTGCTGAGTGTGTTTTAGTCCCTGTCCACTTGTTTAGGTTAAGGCTATTCATTCATGTTATAGTTTTCTAGGTCCGATTAAATAGTATTTACAAGTAAAGGCACTTGTTTATCAGTAGAAAATTTTAGGGTTGTATATTTTGTCAATTACAGGGACTCAGACTGGATACATTGATTTGTTTAATTCTAATAATCAAACCACTCACTAGACATAATTTCTTTGTTTAACTTGTCAGTAAACATGCTTAGTTGTTTAGTATTCAGCACCGAAACATGCAATTAAAAGTTGTAATTGTTCTGTAAACAATGTTTTAAATCCCTATTGGTTGTTATATTGTTGAATGGATTTAAAGGTGGTAAATTTCTGTAACTTAAAACATTAATTTGGTGTCTCGTTCTGAAAGGTTTTTACTTACATATTGCATAATAATTTGTAACACGATAATTTTGTTGCTCCCTTCAACCCTACATAAAAATATGACGACGTTTTGCTAACATCAACACTTAGTAGTAGTAGCTATATAGTAACATGAAAATTTCAATTGATTGGACATAAATTAACATTAGTGCAAATTTGATTGCATTGACAAACATTAATTTACTCTTGTGCAATTTCTTGATAACAATGATGCTGCATTGAACGTTTTCTTGTTATAAATTATCTAGAAAATTATTTTTGCTTAACTGCAATAAAGGCAAATACAGTGGGTTGTAATGTTGTAAATGTATTCTTCATAATGATTTTTGCGTAATCTGTAGTACAGATTCTGTGTTATGTACCTAAACTCATTTTCTAAAAAAAATTTGTATACTCAGGTCAGGTAGATAGACTTATGTGTGATGTGACTTGTGACTGCTAAATATTTGGTTATGTTTATGATATGTATATTGAATCAATAACTGACAATGAGTTAAGTACTGTTTCTAAAATAAATTAAAAAAGGTTGGTTTTACAAACCTAAATATCTACTCCGACTTTCTGGGCAAATTTATTTCATTCATTATCATCGTAGCAGTATCTGGCATTTTCAAAAATTAAAATTTTGAAAGTAGTAAACACTGAAGTTATTTTTGAAGGCCAATTGTACAACCGTTTTCATTAAAACACACTGATAGTTATTACGTTGGATTAGGCACCGCCGGGTGAAATAGAGTCGGGCGTCTGGCCCTATCCTATAGAGAGGAGCCTCGCTTCTCCTAACAATCATTTTGCTAAGGCAGTAGAGAAACTAAAAGTCGCTCTCAACTCTCAACGAAATTCTTATTCTGTGAACACACGAAAGTCTCTAACTCATCTGCTCTAGTATTTTCACATTTGTCGTAAATCATTCTCTCAAATAAGTTTACTTAAATATAAGTCTGGTTATCTGGTTCCTGACTACTCTCATCTCAATCTACGTTTACCGCTACAGAAGCTCAATAAAATTTCTAACATTTTCTTTTGTAAAAGTTGATATTCTTGTTTTCTGATAGATTTTCCATAATTCTTTGAAATGGATGACAATATTGTCGTTCTTGCTAGCAGTGGAGACAGAAGAAAAGAGGAACTGGCTGTGGAACAAATAGAGAAGCTAATGAAAAACACCGAAGACGACAGCGAGGAATTTTACAGACTGGAAGAATTAAGAGCAAGCACGAAAACAGGCATATTGAAAATGGAAGAATTTTCTCATTACAATCCTATGAAAGAAAATCCTGCTTTGTCTTACAATCAACGCCGCGGTTGGCTGTTAATATCTTATACAATGATACGGTTAGCCAATGTACGTGACCAGAATCCGCTTGCCCGAAAGTACTCTAAGTTTATCGAATGGTTTGGAAAGCGGTCATTAACCCTAGTAAACGACATTGATCCCAGGATTCAAAAACTCTCAAGTATTTAATATTAAAATTTTATTTTAAATTAAGCAAACAAATGAAACTCAGTGATTGGGCAATTGAGCATTGTTATTATAAGTACATTGTCTGTTGTTTTTAATTTATTTTCAGTGGAAATATTGACTATAGTTTCACAGAAGATGGGATATGACTTTTTTAAATTCTTAAAAGCTCCCCTGCTGGAGAAAATGAACCGGTATTTATCTTCGACCAAAGCATCAAATGAAAAGGAATTGTCCAGAACAACTGACCAGAAAGCAAGAAGCTCGACAATTGCGGCGATCTCGACTTCATCCAAAACTACAAATGAATTTGCATTAATTCAATGCTTTAAATCGCTCTACGCACTCGCTGAGGTTTTTAAAGCTGGATTTGTTATGGAAATTGACGAAATATTTTTGAATGTCATTTTAAGTGGTCTAAGCCATTCTAATGCTGGTGTGCGAGAAGCGGCACATGGAATTTGCTTTCAAGTAGTCAATAAAGGTTAGAATTGTAACAATCAAAATGGATAAAAAAGGTGCAATTAAACAAAGTTTGAATTAAAATTATTTAACTTTAATATAATGTAGGTCTGATAAGGGAACTAAGTTATGGTCTTCGACTAACCTATAAGATTGTAGAAGGACTCGGGGATTGTTCTAGCCAAGTCAGAATCGCCGCTGCTCTGACTATTAAGGATATGTTACTGTATGTTGGAATAAATGAACGAGATGCCTGGTATGAGGCAATTATTCCGCCGCTTTGTCTCTCAAGATATTACGCCACAGATACGAAGTTTATGCTCTTGTGCCAAAATATCTGGCAAGAGCGGATAAAACACAAAGGCCCCTTTTACGTCGCCCGTTATATGAAACAAGTCGTAAGTCTGCGTTTTTATTTCTGTATTTGAGAATCTGAGAATGGAATATATATTTATTATTTTGCACAATTTTTTTCAAAATTCCAATGAATAAAGTGGCAATGAACTCTACTTTCTGATCCTACATACAGGTGCGTTGCTATACGGGGTCTTTAAGATCCACCAATCCCGGGGTTCAACAGGCAGCAGCTTCGAGCATGTCTGAGCTGGCATGCAAAATTCCTAAGGAAACCATATCGGGTTATTTATTGGAGCTCCTCAGTGCCATTGAAAAGGCTATTCATAGTAAAATTTGGCAGACAAGCGATGGTAAGCTAAACAACCTATTTGTTAGGAGTTGATCGATTAAAATATCCATAGTTGTACCTTTTGTGACGAGGTATTTCTAAGTCAAAATACTTTTTTGATTTCCCTAGCTGCCATACTGACTTTAGGTTCATACATCATGAACCATCCTAAAGAGACCCGTCCTTATGTCGAAAAACTGATTCCCACTTTGCTTCAAATGTTGGGTTCCTTAAACCCTCAAATCCGAAGGGGAGTATCGGCGACTCTGGCTAAAGTAGCGTCAACATACGGAAAAGTATATGTAGATCAAATATTCAATTATATATTGATCAGTCTTCGTAACATGTACGTCCAAGGGGAGCAATCCACATCTGGAAAAACTGTCGATGAAAGCGTTGTAGTGGGAAAAATCCATTCATCATCTGAGGAGACTGTCGATGAAAAGGTTGAAGGGGTAAAAAAGGAGCCCACGTCTGAAGATACGGTCGATGAAACAGTTGGAAAGGTAAAACAACAGATATTTTGACGATTTTTTGTTTGACTTGAAAATTATTGATAGTCATTATTGTCGAACAATTTTTGATATTTGATAGTTGTCAGAAATTTCCCCCAAACCTGATGCTACCGCGGAATTTGTAAAGAAGGTGTCCTTGTCATGGGCAAAGGCAGATGGGTATGACTTTCTAGTTGTGTAATTTATCTTAGGATTGATTAAACCTCAAAGTACAATACATTAATACCTACTTGCTGTCGAAATTTTATAATTTTTCAGTTCATTGTATTTGATCGGAGATCTGTGTTCTATGAAAAATTGTAAGGACTTGTTGCCAAGCTTGCTCCCCGATATCTTCAAGGCCTTGGAAACCAAGTGCTATGAAGACCACGTCGTACTGATGGAAACGGCTTGTAAAATAATTCCGCTGTTACTAAATGGGCTAGACAAATCTGTCTTCAAAGAACATATCAACAAATTTTTCGACATCATTTTCTACGTTATTGTAAGAATTTTTGAGATGTTTTAAAATAATGGTTTGTATTTTACCTCGTAATTAATTATAACTTTTCATGTTCAGGAGCTGAAGGACACTTCCCCTTCTTACGCACGAATGTGCTTAGATGAAATGGGGAAAAAGTTGGGGCCAGGAATTCTTCGTGGAAGAGTGGAGCTGTATAATCCACGGTATGTTTGAGCTGAACCTTTTAATATTATTGTTGTAATACTATTATAAAATTAAAGCCCGATGGAATTTAAATTACCATTCACTTTTTTCTACTCATCATTGTTTTAGTTATGTAATCCATTGCGACCCTGGAGCTATTTAAATTACAATGCGACTTGCTGCGTGCTCGACAATCAACATTAATTTTAACCAATTACTTTTCTACTACCAAGATAAAAATTGTTATAGTATTTGCCATGGCCATGTGTAATAGTATCCTTTCAAACTTAGTAATTACATAATTTTACTAACAACCATTGAGACTGATTTAAACCTTTTCAAAACTTTACGTATGTTTATATTTTTATAATAGATGAATTAAAATAAACTAAAATGTGTTCATAATTATTATTTTCTGATAACGAAATGAGAAATTCATGAGTGCAGGAAAACATCGATTGGCGATTGGCATACACACGCTCTGCATATTATTAAGTTGCGACCCTCGGGTCCAACTTTATGCGATCACTCCTAACAGTCTGTCTGTCTGTCTGTCTGTCCGTCTGTGAACAAATTCTGCTGAAGGAGGTCCAAGACAACTAGGTATGGGGGAATTATGAGACAACTAGGTAGGGGAGTTCTGAGACAACTAGGTATGAGGGAGGTCTGAGATTTCAGTTAATTCGTTCTTCTACGAATGA
>JABASH010000833.1:0-32806 GCA_019776445.1 Tomocerus maximus | reverse complement strand
TGTGGTCTTGTATGATGCATATTACTACTGCTGCTTCATTTGTTCGTGTTGAAAACGCTAGCAATTTGTCCTACTGCATTTCCACATCGATACTTAAATACGAATACTATAATAACTCATGGCTTAACTGTATTGTAACTCTCAACCTATCATTTCACCTTAGAATTTGGGCAAAAAGACATGTTGTGATTCCCTTTTGTGAATTAACCTTAGTCTGCGTCAGATTAGATAAGGAAACACGATGAGATCTTTTAGAACATTAAAACAACCAGTGTCTAGTGCCTACACATAGTAGTAATACTAGTTTCACAGATACGTATTTCAATTTGACACTTCGCAGCTTAAAAAGGTGTAGTAGTGACTTGGTGACATAAGAACACTAAACTTTGTAGGGTATAATATTTTTTGGGCCATTAATTGATTTCATTAATTTTTTTAATTCTCTTCATTTATGATCTTCACGAGAATTTACTATAAGAAATTGAAGCAGACTGGTTTGTATAGTTGCACATTGATTCAAGATGTATTGAAATTATAGCACTTATAGCACTTTTAATAATTTTTTGCCTAAATATCTGACTGCTAATAACATTACTATAACTATAATACGTATATGGAGTAAAGTGTCCTTAAAACCTATAGCACACGGAACTTTATTGTAGCAACCAACCCAGTTAGGCGATATTGATTGAGATAGCTATTAACTATTTATATCTGCCTGACACTATAAATCCTTCGTCGACATGTTTTGCAAATGAGCAAATCAATAATATTCAATACATTGTCGTTTTCACATGTTTTCTCACTATTCTCTCGTGTTCATTCGAAAATGGGTAAGCAGTTAGCATTAAGCAAATCACGGCTTTAAATACCTTAGTCAACAACAATTTATTAACAATTATCTGTGAAGAGCTTAAAATAGCTCACACAATTTTAGGTTCACCTTAATGATAATAGAGTTTCGAACCAAACTTTCCACAGATGTCGATAAGACACGCGCATTTATTAATAAATTATTATCACACATCAGATATTTTTCATAATGAGGATCAATAAAACACGATTTAAAAATAGAACGGTAAAAGAATTTACGTATTCAGCAACTAATTGTCATGCAAAGTAGTATTCTTGCCAATGTACTTCTATTCTAGTTAAACCAAGTAATATTTAATTTTATATAACCTTATTACACAATAGTTTGACACTACTACGCACACTATATACTATTGAATTGTACAGAGACTATTCTATCTCTAACTATTTTTTCGTTTCGTCTCACCACATACTAAACACACTTAAATCAACTTTTGAAGAGTGTGAATTTGAGACCATTGCAAGTATAATACTATGTGGATATTTCATTCAAGAAACTCAAAATAAACCTTAAACCTCTGTGACTCTTTTTGCTCATTTACGTGAAAAATACATCATAAACAATTCTATTCTTTCCCTACTATTCGACACGTATAAATCGAGTGTAAATAAGCCTTCGTAACACGACTGAAGAATTAGCCAAAATATGCAGAAGGAATTAATCGGTCTGATCATCTCGGTTGTATTTTGGCTGGTTTTTACTTTACTGACGGTAATTGGCATTTTGATACACAAAACTGACATCCAAAGCTATCAAAAGTTTCAGCAATTAAGAATTAACTTATGACTATTCTTACAGATAATAATACTTCTTTGTAAAGGATGCAAATGCCAAAAGCAAGGGCCCCAACTGGAAGGGCGACGCACGGTCAATGTTTACTATATTGGTGAGACTGCTCTTAATAAATTGTGTAGTACAGTATGTGGCCCAGTTTTAGCCTAAATTGTGGTAGCATTAAAAAATGATTACTACAGTGTGATCTATCAATTTTTATTTTATATCAACTATTCAGTGCAATACCTATTACATAACACAGTAAATAATGAAACATTTTTATACTTATTGTGCGCATAATTTTTTATTGCACTAAATTTGTTGATTGCAGCACCCGAATCATTTATGAGCACAGAAACTCTAACTTCGTCAACAAATATCAGTATTATGGATGACTTACCACCATCTTACAATGAAGTAATTGATTCTGAATATTGGAAAACTTCGCTAAATCCAGCATCTAAATCAGAACATTGACTAAAGGAATATTTTGTTCGCACGCAAATTAAATAGTTATGTAAATAATCATTTTCCCTATTTATTTTTAATTTTCACAGGAAACTGTATTATCGACGAGATTGACTCAAATATTTGTAGATGTAAAATTACAATGTACCTATATGAGTATACATTAACAAAACTATCAAAATAATTTACTATATGAACTTACATATAGATAGGCCAAATCTCATGCATATCGTAAAGTGAATAAACTTTAATAAATAGCAGAACAAAAGCTTTGGCTTCCCTATCAGTTTATACGTATGAAAGAGTGAGCGATATAATTTGACAGATAATGCATACCTAACACTAAAATGTACATTAATATTTTCCTCAAATTGTTTATTTACTTAAACATTGTTATTCGCAGTAAATTGCTAGTATTGTGGCATACGCAGTCTTGATACTCATCTGCAACCGAATAAATTGCATTTACAAATTAGAACAATAAAGGATTACATACCTGCATTATTACATTTACTTAAGGACATAACATCGTGAAACACCTACCTACCTACCTAATTTGCGAACTGAAAATTGAAACAGTTAAATCAGTGACACTGTCGGAGCATTGCACAATTTTATTAAGAGTTCTTTTACACATAAAAGACCTACCTGGTATAAACTGTAATAATGAGCTTCAGTTTATACGTAGGTGTAGCACTTTTCGGGGTCCTCGCATTGGTAAGGTATTGAAATTCATACATATCATTCCATTTAGTAGAATTCAATGTTTATTATTATATTTTTTCTCATCAACCAACAGTTAATCGGAATATGGAGCTTTTGTCAGTTCAGAAACCAGAAAGCTATTGAGGAAATGTTCAACCACAACGAAATTACAGATCCAAGTATGAATATCCATTTCAATTTTGTAGTATTAAGTTTTGCACTAAATAAGTTACCTTTAAGTAAGTTTAAGTTAAGGTTTGATTACCAAAATGTCATAATGTAATTTGACTTTTAGGAAATGGAATATTTTATGTCGCCTCACAGTACAGTTCAGGAAGAGTAGGATTTCCATACGACCATAACTATGGACCTGGTCCTTACGAAACTTCGGGCTACCACCACGAGAGGCAAATTGAATACTCTACAGACTCTGTGCCAAATTTTAACGCAATTAGCCGATCAATATCTCCAGCTCCACCTCATTATGAAACTTTGGAAATACCACCGTCTTATGAGGAATGCTCAAAATTAGGTTATGCATAAAATATCGACGGGTATTATGTTGAATACTCATTCATGAGAATTTTGTGATAAGTGATTTTATACTATTTGGACATGGATTAGCTGAAAATACATGTATAGGGAGGGAGTGGTATAGTAATACTCAAACGATATCATCGTTCGATTAAAGTTACTTAATATTTACCCTATTATTATTTATTTTGTAATTCAAGTAAATAGTTCTCAGATTTTCGTGCATTTCATGGAAAATGCGATTGGAGATCGGGGCGTTAATTGTAAGTTCGTTATTGGTCTGTAAGTGTGTAGTGTATTAAAAGATCTGTTTTATTTATCAGATTATGTTAGCTATGCACTAAATGAATATCAATATGTCAGACAAAAAATTAAATACGTAAATAATTTTGATATCAATAATTTTCCACTTTTTGAACCAGTATAGTAGTATTACTAGCACAGTTATAGCTTTCTGCACGAGTGATCAATAATAAAATAATACTTTAATATGCTAACATGCTAACATGATAAACCCCAAGCTTCCGACATGAAGATAATTAATATAACAATTATTTTTTGCATTTACTATTTCTTCTAACATTCCTTTACAAAATTGGCACGGATAATCTTAGAAAAACATTCAATAGTAACTTTTAAAGTACAGGTAAGACTTTTTGGATTACTAATATGCATAAATCTCAAATTTGTGTAGGCTCCACTGTTCCTGCACTCTTTATTCAATGGAAACTTTGCAGACGTAACTAAACGATATTATGTGAGGAAATGATGACATTAAAAAGAGTAAATTATGTGTTTACGTACTGGTTGTTAGCTAAAGGTCCCGTGCCCATGCAAAGTATATATTGTTATGCATTTACAACCATATATGCATATGCAATGCTAGATAATATCAGTATGGTGAGTGTAAGTTTCATCGAAGGAGCTTATACTTCATCTACATAATATTTATGCCATTTAAGCCATTATGCATGCACCTGAATCTCAAACGACAATAACAATAAAATTTGACTGACAATGAAGGAATAAGGCTTAGGCTTTTCAATTAGAATACAGAAAACTACTTATGCAATTTTTTTTATGGTCTTAAGATAAGTTCATTCATAACATAAAAGACAGACGTGTACTTATTATAATAGTCTTACTCCATAATTGGTATAATATGCCCACTAATATAAATTCAATGCTTACTTCACAGGAATCCAAAGAAGGGAAGTATATATATAGTTTGATAGAGTCAGCACACAGAAACAGTATCAACATTCAGTATAATCTATTCTATATTTATTTGTCTATGGTATGGTACCTACTTCAAAAATAAACCTTGCAAATGAATTCTCGATGCTAATTCAATCAAATCTGCCAATGAACTCAACTGAGGTTAACATCGGAACTACACTCATTCATCCTAAATGGATAACAAATACCTACGTACTCGATTTGAACACAGTACACGAAAAATTGTTAGGACCACGTACATATGATACCACAACAGGAGGAGAATATATTTATACTTTCACACAGACAACTCACACGAAAAAAGGAAGCGATGAAACGTATGGAGGGATAAAACATTATTAGTAGCAGTATTAGCTTAACGGTAAGTCATGCTTATTGTTGTGTGGTAGAATTGTTTACCATATTTATTAATGCTGCTTAGAGAAAACAGAAAATATATTTACAGGATGGATATAGAGACGAGATTTTCTGTAGTACATAATTTACCTTCCCTGTACAAAGATATTCTGTAATGGTAGCAAAGGTAAATTAAATCTAGTAACACCGCTATGTACATTCTATGAGTCAAGTTGAACTAAATGTAATATGTACAGTGAACTATGTAAATTGTAGATGAGACGTATAACGAAGTTTAACCAATCAGAAAATCAACAGACATTTGCCTGCACACTGTGGTCGTAATTTATTACTTTATTATCGTTCTTCTCTACGCAAACAATCTGTTGGGATAAAGAAAAATATTTAAATTAACACTTGAAGTGAACATAAATATTGCCCACAATGATAAAGGCTCTTACCTACATTCAGTTCTTCTAAAAACGGGCACATTAGGACAAACTAGTCTTTAAACACAGAAATAATTTAATGACGGTTGTAGAAATAGTATCATAATCTAAGAAAGTAATACACGAAAAGAACCAGAAAGTGTTTAAACGTGAAAAGTCTTAAATATTTATCAATACTAATGACGACTGAAGTAGTTATCAATTGATAAGGTCCAGCCTTGCGTGTTAGTAAGAATAATATATCGATCACCTTAAGAAAAACACGGGATATCTCCAAGTTAAAACATTAAATAGAAGAAGGTACATAACTGATAAGTGTGTATGTGTAGGTACCGAGCACATTGGATAATAATATTGAGTTACCCCATCATTCAGGTGGAGCTCAAATAATTTTCAACTGTACAAATAATTCTAGTTCTCTGTATATCTATATGGACTTTTAAATATAGGCAATCAAAAGTAATCCTGTCTGGAGACGAACAAGATATCATAACTTGAACGTGTTCAAGTTTAAAAATACAATTCTGTGTCAAAAGTTATAATACTAAAACTTGTATCAGTTTAAACAAATAACCATCCAAGTCAGGGATTTAATGGTTTATCCATGTAATGTACTTAACTGTGGGATTAAAGTGCGTTTACATAATTACATTGTAAAAAAGCAGCATGGATGACACAATTGATCCAGCAGTGCAAATGAGGAACCTTGGAATTTGTTCTGGAGCAGTTTTAATGGTAAGAAGTCTATTCAATAATGTCAATAATCAATACTTTGTTAAATATTCTGGTATAAGTACATACAAATGTACAAGATATATTATGCACTTAGGTGCTTGGACTGTAATAATGATGCAATAATAATTTTATGATTTTGTGTGTATTTAGTTAATGCATAAATAGTGTTTCATTATTTATCTATGTACAGGTTGTCATTGCCATCGTGGGAGTTTGCTACTACAGATTAAATAGCTACGACAGTAGACAGTCGTCTGGTAAGTATCCTTTTCCCACTTTATCATTCTATTTATTCTAATTGTCATGACCAGTTTTGCCATTTTCAATGTATGTAGGTGGAGGTGGAGCTCAAGTGTCAACCGTAAGCACTATATCATCTAATTCATCTCAAGTGTCTTTGTCACCGTATTATCAGCCTCCTCCGTCATACGAAGAAGTTATTAGAACTATATTTGAAGAGCGGAGGAAATCCATGGAGGAGTATTTGGTTGACAATGAAGAGTTACCTCCATCTTACCAAGAATTCGTAGAGAAACAATTGCGAGTTAAAAAATGATCTTCCCTGTGCAATTTAATTTTAAATTTTGACTTTTATTTTAATGTAATTACGAGTCATGATGATTAGTAGGAATTTTAAGACTGTCTAGATGGTAAGCATGCAGCTCATAACCTAATTAAGCTACGGATGTGAATCTTCTCATGATTCATCGCACTTTGAGTCATCTCATCATGCATGCAAACCTGAACGTTCACTGATGTTCAAATGACTCTATATGTGAGTTAAAAGAACTAGCAATGCATAAAAATTTGGAAATCTTCCTATGAATAATGCATCAATGGCAATAGCCGCATGATAAATCTCAAGCCTATTAGTATGATACACAAATACTAGCTTTTACTTCTAGAATACGCTTTCTATACGCCAAGATTATTCAAGTTTTTAGTATGCAGATCTCTTTAATCCACTTTTAGTTTAATGGGAATGATACTTGGTATTATGATGAAAACATGTTTATGAATCGTAAACTAAATACCTGTATATTTAGTATCCATACGCATGTATGTCTAAAAATATGCGCAAAAATTGTAATTAGCATGCGAAATGCAGTGTCATGGTCATAAATTATAATTTATGGTACTGAAGGCTTTAAATTAAAAATCCTTTTTCACAATTGCAATCTGATTGAATCTCTTCACATGCACACCTATTTATCTTGGTACAATTAAATACACTGAAAAGGAAAAATAAATTGCAATTATATGATACCTGATCCCACGGATATTTATATTAGATTGTAAGCTGCAAGTTTATTACTATTGTTACCCTTCCGATAAAATGATACTCTTACGCGTAGAAGGTGTTTCAATGCATGTAAGTTACTTTTGTATTGAAATATTATTGTCTCCACAATTATACGTATACACATGGAATTCTCATATGTAAGGAAAGTATGATGTAAATAAGCGTAGAGATTGTGTTATTGACTAGTATTACTTTGAATCGTACATAACTGCTTTTAATCCTAAACTTACCAATGTATACTGTAATCATACTTTTTCTAAAATAAAATATTGTACATGTAACATTGAAATAGAATATTTAATTATCTAATAATAATTACACAACAATCCTATCTAATAATTTAGTTTTATAATTCCTCTATCATCAATGGCCATTCATGTGTAAAAATTGTGTTTCCCAACATAGACATGTTTAGATATCAAATATCATAACTAAATACAATCCCAGCTTATGAAAGTGGGCCGACACATATATATTATGTCCATTTATGCTCCATCTCTTCTGGAGTGAACTCTATACACATATTATTCTCATACCAGCCTTTTATTGAAATGAAAATTTCTCATGAAAATCAATAATAGTAATTTCGCTGATGTAGGAAATAATGAATTCATTTATATAGTAATTTTTAGAGAAAAAATACTGAACTTGTACACTACAAAATGTTTTTGTACGCTTTCCTTTCACAAGAAAATTTCACTTCAACAAAAGTTGTCACATAACTAACGATAACATCTAAAATGCTATATAGTAGGTTGGGAATGGTGTATCGGGAGTTAGATAGGTCAATCGGGAAGTATTAAGGTATTCTATGCTTATTATAATAGGGAAGGTATTACAATTCGGGGTGTGTTAGGATCTAATCTAGGTAATCTATTCCTAGAACATACAATCTAAATGTTGACTGATGATCACGAATGCGGTGGTGATACAAAGTAAACGTAATTACTTGTTATGATTTCCAACAAAATTAATCAACAACGCAATAAACATTTTATGTTTTCACCGGAAATGATTAATATGTGTGCTTATTTATCAGAATTTAATATTTACTGCCAAAACCTCGTGTGCATAATAATTCTGCTAAACTTTTCAATGTCATAAGCAGATAAATACTTTATCAATAAAAATTTAGATAAGTTCAGTATTTTTAGCTTGGACGGAAAATATTGACCATGCGGCATGCGGCACGCTTTGTCATCCGGCGATCACTGGTTTGGTGGCTGGGTTTACAGACTTCGTTCCTGTATATAACGTATACAACGTTGTTTGTAGGGACGTCATTATTTCATCGATATATATATAAACATATTAATGGTTTGCAATTGACTGGCTGGGGTTGCAAATAGTAGTTTATATATACATAACACATAACATTTATAAATATATCGAATACCGACAGTGTAAGCCTTTGTAGTTTGTATTGATCCGATATTTAAGTCTTAGCATTATTGGCATGTAATTGTATTACGCGGTGCATGTTCCAGAATCATGATGATGATCATAATTAGTGTAGTCTCAAGTGAATTGAAAGGGGACTTATATCACAAATATATCAGGGTGTCACATATGCAATTGCATATTGCAGCGATATATTAGCAATTACCATAATGTTATGATAAATACGTAAGAGATACGAATGAATGGCTTAAAATGCTAATTGTTCTGCTTATTTTTGTGTTTTATTTGACGTTAATTCGTTATCTGGTAAATAAATAATTGCAATATCTGCCTATATATACCTGTATAGCATACGAATGAAAGATAAGTCACCAATTATGTGAAGCAATAAATCATTTCCCTCTAAAAATTAGTCAACTCAAAGAATAATTTAAATTAGCAACATAGCAAAAAAGTTCATTCAGAAGTCATAAACGTGGTCGATAATAAACATTAATCCAAACACGCAGGAGTAGTTCAATTGTTATAATCGTTCTTACCGTGTAATCTACAGTAATGAGCTAGGGTAAAGTGCAGTAATCTCACTACTGCTAATCTTTGCAAAATCTCTTTCAGTGTATAAAAATCTCTTTTTATCCATCACAATGGTCGATGCGTGATAGTGCAAAATCTAATTAGTATTGATCCTAGCAGCTTATAATCGAATCGCTAAGTACAAATTAGATAGTAATCATTCAAACGAGCTGGGGAAATTACACAGTCTGGATACAAATATAAAACGTTGAGGTTATAAACCTAAAGCTGTTAGTAACCTCAACCTTTCATGGAAGATTCTACTCAGTTTTCCAGCTTTAAAATTTCCAATCTTCCTCAGCTTAAGATATTACTTGAAAGGTTAAATTAGCATAAACATGTACTACTTCAACAAGTGGGTAAATGCAACTTTATTAGAATCGGAAGACCCCGAGGATTCAGATGAGGAAGATCATGAAAGTAAACCTGCTGTCCATTTTGGAGATCTACAGTGGCACGTCATACTAGGAATTTGTTTAGTATCCATTGGCGTAAGTAAAAGTTAATAAAATCTGAATGCCTACATTATTGTTGCAAATTCGGAATATTTATTTACGGAAATTGATATTTGTGTAGCTGTTCATAGTGATAGTTTGTGTAGCTTGGTCCTGTCTTAGAAGACATTGCTGTCCTTCAGCCCCTAAACAAATCGGAAAGTGTAAGAATTTTACTTCCACAATTTTATAATACATTACTAAATATATTTTTACTCAATCATGTTTCTTTTATCTAGTAAAAGTAATTGTGAGACAACCATCAATTGAATCACTGGGTGACGGCATTTCAAATCAACGGACGTGGGTTACAGCTACGAGTATTACAAACTTGGAAGAAAGCCACCATCCGTCCATTTTCCAAGTTTTACCTTCATTGCAGAATCCCAAAGATGTTAGACAACCAAATGACAATAACCCTCCGAGTTATGAGACTGCTCAGTCAGAAAAAAGAAAAAAATTAGAGAGATTTCTTAGTGTTTAGTATCTACACAATTGTTTGTATTGTCATTTTTTAATACTTATTTCGACAAGGTAATTTTCTCAGGAAGGTCGATCTCCAGAATAACGCAGCCTATTATTGACATTTAAGAACAAATAATATTATTCATTATTCTGTACCATTTTGATAAAATTACGGCGTATTATGTCTTTAAATTACGAAAGCATCATGTTTACTTGCTCAATAAATGTTCGCTCTTGCAATTCATTCTCTGCAATTGTCTTTTAATAAAATGAAATTGTTTACTACCTTTTTATAAATCTACCACACTATTCTCTCACTGGACAGTAACTTAACTATCCCTGTTATTGTAGATTGCATTCCGTTATGACGATAAAGTATTGCTTTTCCGGGTTTTCCGAAATGATCTTGAATACTTCTTAATCGCATACCCTTCTTCCCCACTTCGATCTGTTTATGAAATAAAATGTGGGATACCTTTCCAGCTCAAATACACTATGCATTACACAATTACACTTAACTAATATACTAAATATACAGACCACTAGTGCTTATGAATGGACAAAGTAAATTATAGAGTACAGTTTTGGAAGTACTTACAGGACTAGAACTATGGTACCTTTGGATTTTGGACAGCTATAAATATACTGCTTAAGTAGGTATAATTTAACACTTGAAAGTCTTGAAACGGTAATCATTTGCATTTGCACTGATTTAATTTATTTATCTGTATTTTTCCGTCCCGGTCGGATTAAACCTCTTCAAGAAATGGAGGTGCTGACGAAAGCAAAAAAATATGCATAGCTATAATAATATATTTGGATTAACTATAAACAAGTTTGTTGTATTAAAAGATGACCATATACCAACTTACTAACCATGTCTGCTTTTTAAAACACTTTACTACACATACTGTGATATTTACATTTTTACATTACAACAGCTTATAGTATAGGAGACAGACGTAAGAATGTCCTAAGTACAATACAAATACTTATAATATTATTGTAATCCTTTTATCACTGTTAATGCTATGTACTTAGGTTTTCGGAACATGTACTCTATAAAATTCGTTATCATTATCAACATATTAATCAGAAGTAGTGATTAATTAGTTATAAGAAGAATATAGTTTTAACAACAACAGTCCTAACAAACTGCCAACTAGTACTTAACATTAGCTATCTGACTATACAATACAATACCACTGTATATTATAGTTTGTAACACCATCTCGCTATCTATTCTTGCGCAATTTTGATAGTGAACATTGATTAAAGTACTTACCTACGCCACTAATCACATGGGGACTGCTCGATAACTGATATGGAAAATTACAAGATCAAACACTTGACATGAATATTCCCGATATTTTAAGGTCAAATCCTATGTCAATTTGTAAATCTTACAAATAATTTGTCTCCTGAATGTTTTTAGCTGATCATTTAAAACTTGGGTTATTTTTAACCACATTCGACAATCTAAATCCTTTTATCAGTTGTCTCTACGTTGATTAGGGACAAAAATACGCGTAAGGGATTTATACGGAAAAATTCTGGCTGATAAAACCTTTGTTCCTTCCTATTGGTTGAAACGCGTCGCGACAAACACGTTTCATGTAATTATTAAGCTCAAAAGTACATGTCAATTGCTACCAAAGATTACATATTGACTGACAATGAAAATATCATATCTATCCCCACAAAATACCTTTAACTAGCCAATTACAATTCATAAGGAAGTGATTCCTCAAGCACTGCGGAACTAATTATTTCAAATACCAAACAAAAAGCAAGGTGATTTGCATAAAACAATACACACTGCTATTTAGATAGAATTCAGTTGGATAAACCACAAATATTATGGATTCATACAAAAAGTTCGCCATTGCAATATCTATTATTGCCATGTTACAGGTAAATAAACCATTTTTCATACCTAAATGATCTTTGTCTTTTTCACCAAGGCCAAGTAGAATTGTGATATGCAATTAATTTTCAAAGTAAAGTAAATATCTTATATTGTAGTAAGTTCAAACGTAAGCTAAAGCAAAAATGGTGTTTGTGACTTGTGACAAAAAATATCACAATTGCCCAATGAAGTGTTAACTTAACAATTATGGTCAAACATGTTTAAAAAATCAAAAAAAAAACTTTAATATATCTGCTTCAAATATCTGATGTTGTGAGTGACAGACAAAAATAAGAAGCTTATTATGGTTATGTTAACTTTTGGATTTTTATTATATAGCTTATGGCCATCATCATATGGGTTGCAGTTAAATTCCACAGAAGAAGAAATCAGTTAACTGAAACTCAGCAGCAGAGTAAGTTTAAATGTTTTAATATATATAATTTAATGAAGATAGTTATTAGTTACTTATATGTATTTAATTTAAAGCAGTTTAATACACAATGTGCATGTTCACCATAAATGTATTCAATTATTAATAGACGGTATATTAATAGGTGGGCTTTCCCAAGATCCATTAGCAGTTATATACGGAGGTATGAGTGTTTCAACACCTCCCCCGTCTTATCAACTTTGTCATACATTTACCTTCCCACCTACGAAAACCGAAAAGGATTTCGATCATTTGCCAACATATAACGAAGCAATTTCTTTTGAAAATGATTACACAATCGTGCCAAAAAGCTAACATTAGTAAATAACATTGAAACGGAAGGAAGATATTAAGCACAAATTATAGTATTTAAAATTGTTTATTTTAATATTTGTGATACACATGATAAGATAAGTATATAATATGATTGTCGAAAGGATATTTCGGTACGTATTCCTTATGGTCTTAATGATGGCATTTGGAATGTATTTTGCTTTGTATTAATTCATTCTCAACTTTACTTCACTAGTTGACATGAAATCCATTGCTTTGAATTTTGAGAGAACCTTCCGTTTGTTTTTGTCGTACTGATAACTTTTATTATTAGAGACTGCAAGTACCTTACATAATATGGTATTTTTATGACTGTTGTAAATACATACAAATATCTTATACCGCAATACCGCTTTAGAAAGATAAACAAACAGTAGTACCCAAAATAGTAATATATAAGTATAAAACTTACAGTTACTCTTACATAACACCACACAGATGCACAATACATCTAATACTTGTGTAAATAATAAATTATCGATCACAGCATAAAATGCAAGAATGCATTACTTTTCAATATACTTGTCAATATACATACATGTAAGTGCCTATCCATACTTAATATTCCATTTACCGTATTATACATACTACCACCAGCGTAACATTACCTATCAATATCAGTAGCGCGGGGGTTAACACATTTTGGTCAAAATTCTACAACATCGATTTTACTTGTGTTTTAACAATTACAACTAAAATGGACCAGTTTAATAAATAAATAAATGTTAAGTTAATAGCATTTTGAAAATATTAGGAAAATATACTTATAGACACTCGTTTTCAACGTTTTGTCTATATTCTGGGAAACCACCTTCAACTCTGTCCACTTTTCCATTTCTGCAAATCCAAACCTCTGTGCATACACTTCTAATCAGTCTCTCGTCATGACTCACAAGAACCAAACCACCCTGTGTAAATAAATATTTAAATTAGATTCATTGATTCAACTCAAAATTGGTTAGTCATGAATGATCATTATGCCTGTACTCAAAATCTCAAAAAGGGTCACCTTATAATTTTGAATAGCGATAGCGAGAGCTTGAATTGTTTCAACGTCTAAATGATTAGTCGGTTCATCAAGAATGAGAAAGTTCGGACCAGGGTAGCACAATGCTGTAAAAGCAACACGGGATTTTTGTCCTCCGGACAAACTAGAAATACTTTGCATAGCCAATTCCCCAGAAATTCCGAAACGACCTAAATGACGACGGTAGTGTTCGACCGAGGTTCCTAAATATACATTATCATGATTATGTTAAGATACCTATATCAGTATAAAAATATTCGTGGATTCAGTTAAGTATGTGCTGAGTGAGATAAAAATATGGTTGTGTAAACATTCATATTTATTTACCAGGAAATTTCTGCTGAAGAAGCCCAACCGGGCTAAGATTCATATTCAATTGATCTACATGGTGCTGGCTAAAATAGCCAAAACGAATTCCTCGGTGAGGTTTAACAAATCCAGATAGCGGATTCAGCTCTCCCAAAATAAGCTTTAATAATGTTGTTTTTCCTACAAAATAGGGAAAATTAGTAAACTAATTCCAACACTCCATCAATATCATAACTTCTTTGATCTACTCTATACCTAACCTTATAAAAATGATTATACCTTCGCCATTTGCGCCAACAACGCAAATTCTGGAGTCCATATTTGCGCTAAGGCAAATTTTATTTAGAATGATTTTATCTTTGGAGTACCCGAATACTACATCTTCTAACTGAAGAACAGGAGGACTGAGAGCACAGACCTCAGGGAATTTGAATACGACCTCCGTTTCCTTTTCAACCGGTTTTATTTCGGGTAGTCGCTCCAACATTTTGATTTTAGACTGGACAAGTGCGGCTTTGGTTCCGAATCGATTCTTGTCAATGAATTCTTGCATGTGCTGCCGTAACTGCTGTTGAGCCTCCCACTCTCGGATTTGGTTCTTCAGACGCTCCTCGCGTGTTTTGATGAAATTTTCATAGTTTCCTTTGTAATGATCTATCACCTGGCTGTGCAGATAAAAGATATCCGTCGCAACTTCATCCAGGAAGTGACGATCGTGAGAAACAACAAGAATAGTGCTTGGCCATGTTTGCAGATGTTTTTCTAACCAAATTATTGCATTTAGATCTAACATGTTCGTAGGTTCGTCCAGAAGTAAAAGATCTGGTCTGGAAAAGATTAAAATTGACAATTAATAGACATGATTCCTGGGAAAAGCTATGATGGATTTTACATAAATGAATAATAATAATAATTGCTATTACTTAGCAAAAAGTGCTCGGGCAAGAGCGAGACGCATTCGCCACCCACCACTAAAAGTTTTAGTAGCACGATTTTGCCCCTCTGGCGAAAATCCTAGTCCTGCTAATATCCGATTTGCAATTGCTGGAGCCTTGTCTGCTTCTATATCACTGAGTTGTGCATACACGTCGGAGAGTTCTTTAGCTGCTTCTGATGTATTCAGGCTTAGAAGTCTTTTCTCTTCATTAAGTAAATGGGTTCTTGTAACATCAGCCTCCAAAACAGACTCAATTGCCGGAGTTTCATCTCCTGTTACTTCCTGTTCAACATGGAGTACTGAAAGCCCCTCAGGGATACGAAGTTGTTTATTCGCAATTAATTTCAGCAATGTTGTTTTCCCAAGACCATTTTTCCCTATGAGACCATATCTTCGACCAAAGGCCATAGAAATAGTTGCACCCTGGATCAACATCCTGTTTTATTAATTTTAGATTTGTTACTTATTTTAGGTACTGTTAATTATAACTAAAATTAATTTCAGGTGTATAGCTTACTTTTCTCCGAATGATACATCAAAGTTTTCAATTTTAAAATCAGTCATTTTGGACGCTGTAACGGATTTATCTTTTCTGTTAATCACCTGAGCTGCGGATGCCTCACAGTCTTGCTTATCAACAGTAGTTGGCTTCGTTGTCACTGTATTTTCTCTCTTATCGATCTTTTGTTGAATTTTTAGCTCTGCTTTTTGTAACTTTTTCTGGTCAACATTTCTCATTGATTCATCTTTATAATTCACGAAACTGTCAATTGTTAGCGTATCATGTAGCTGGCTCATATGCATAGGGGCATCCAAAGTTCGAATCTCAGATTTATTTACATTGCCTCCAAGATTTAATTGCTGAAATAAGTCATCGCAAAATAATCTGTGAAATAAAAACACGTAAATAACTAAATAATTGATTAACTATAAGTTCTCCTGACATTAATTCCCAAATTTATATTTCTGTATCAAATTAATATAGGTCATCTAGTAGAGTTTTGCATGTTTTGCTTTATTATTTTGGTTTTTTCAAAGTTTGTTGATAAACATAAAAATAATCTAACCTGATGTCTTCTTCTGAAGTGCCAGCATTAGATACTTCATAGAGCATCTCCCCGATTGCCTCATACAAATCCTCGGGATTTTCAAAGTCATCACGACTAACGATCAATACACCTGGAAGAGATTATTGTATTTTGTAATCCTTTTATAGAAATCTCATCCTTTTATAGAGTAGTTATTATAAAGTGCACACTTACTTTGAATGTAAGAGTAAATATCTTCGTTAATGCGTGGAAATTTGGTTTTCACGAGTCTTTCACAAAGGGCCTCCATCCCATAATAATGATAAATAAATTTGTAATCAAAAAAGAGTTATTTCCTGGTTCACCGGGGCCGGTGTGTCAAGATTTACGAATGATTGACGTGTACTTCAAGAGTGACGTGAGTTATTCACCGAATTGACAGTATGGGCCTAGTTTTGTGTTTATGCATTGAATTATTGCATTTCATTCATATTCGCCACCAACTTTCCCTAATTTCCACTACTGCAACTGCATGGCATGGCATGATCTAATACATGCTAATACTACGTCCAATCTTTCATTTAGTAACGCTAATGTCAATGTAAATGTAACTGTACTTCGTTTTTTTTGGTCTTTATGAAACGTACTTACTATACTATTAATCTATTATCTTCCTAGGTTTACGTTTGTCTCAAAAATCTTAATATAAGGCATGGGGAGTTATTAATTAAGATAGAGATGCTATATTAACCACCTAAAACCACTGTTCTTGTTGAATGTTAATTTACTATCTTGTGTCAAAGTTGTCAAACTCAAAACTTGGGGCAGTATTATTAATGCATTAGTAAATGACGGCAGTATCGTATCTTTTAGATTGTTTTTATTCAAAGTTCCTATTTTCCTATCGAGCCCGTGTGGTCTATACAGTCTATAGAGTGTGTTATTAAGGTATTGTATCATATACTAAAATTGACATTTTAAGAGAATTATAGAATTAATATTATGATGGAGTATCAAGTTTCCCTTAAGGACTAAAAATTGATCTTCCATTCCATGTAGAACCAATCTACTTTAGTTAAAAGCAATTACTTAAGCATCGACCTATACAGGCCTACAGCCAACTGTCTCATCACACCATACTTACAAAGTGATAAGCAAATGTTTACCCATTAATCATAATCTGGCGGAGTTATGAAACAAATCAAACTACTTGAGTCACAGTCCCTGTTCATGCATACACACAAGTAATATGCATGACCTTAAAGAAAATACGTATTAATCATACACCAAAAATCTATATGCACGTGTTGCGTTATAACATCTTGTCATTTTCATTATGAAATAGCAGTTTGGTTGTGTTTGTACATAAAATGAGCCTTAAGTTCGGAGTCTAGAATGTCTCTGTGTATTAAATATCAACAGTGTTTGTTCGAACGTTGATACAAATCTTGAATATTATTTATGCTCTAATTATTTGTGAGATAAATTATAAATACCTACATATAGAAACCTAACCTGTTTATAAATGCTAAGTTAATGCATGTGTTTTATTCCGCAGTAGGAGTAAATAGTATATTCTATAAATCCATGAAGGTTGTTTGCGTATATTGGTAGGAGTTGGCAAGTAGAACTAAAAACTTGACCCCTGTGATGATTAGTTAGTAATAACTCTGATACAAGTTGAGTATATAAGGTAATTGCTTTGAAGGGGTCAAATCGCAGCTCTGTAGTCAGTTTATGATTGTTCTAACTTAATTTACAGGCAATGAAACTGATTGGATGTAACGTTAATTTAAGTCTCTACTTAATTTTACGGTTAGTCAAACATTATCTCCATCTAAGTGGAAGAGACTTGAGAAAAATAAAGAGCAAACATGTAAAAACTCTCACAAAATTCGATTAGTATGTAAATGTTGGACATGTGCACAGTATAGGAAGATAAACTAACATCTCGTTTTCTTCTCTGTTTACGTATTTGATACTTAATCGATATTTACTTAAAGCTGAGTTAATGATGTAAGTATGTAAGTGCGCTTATGCCAATAGTATACATGTACTAATGGATTTCCTTAGGCTAATACATAATAATCTAAATTGTAAATAATCCTTAAGCACTAAGTCTGGGTCTACATAAAAGGATTGAATCACATGCATGTAATTAAGCATGAGGAAAAAAGGGAAATAGCTCAAGGTGATTTCTCTTTCACAGGTATGAATTCGCGCTTTGTATAAAATCAATTTCTAAGCATTCTCACAGATTTAAATAAGTAATTCTTTTCTAGAATTTACTAGTAACACACACAAAAAATGTACTCCTGCTCTTCAATAATGTGAAATGAGGACTTCTAAAGAAAAACAACTTCACTACTGTCAATGCCATGACGGACGACAACAGAGTGCCGACAACTTTATTAGCTGTGGGGATCGTTTGTATAATTGTAAGTAGCATTTGTTCTAATTATAATATTTCTGTATCTAAATATACCTATATATTTAGATTATTCACAAGCACCTGTGCACCTATAGTGTTCAGAGAAATTATTAACCATTGTATAATTGTAAGTAGCATTTGTTCTAATTATAATATTTCTGTATCTAAATATACCTATATATTTAGATTATTCACAAGCACCTGTACCGGCTGTACCTTATAGTGTTCAGAGAAATTATTAACCACTAATAGAAAATGTATTTATTTCAGATACTGTCTATAATCATTGTTTGGTTGATCATATGTTGTGAGAAACGTCGTCGGGCCACTTTTCGTTTCAAGCCGGGTCAAGGTAATCACATAATTATTTGCTATTGTAATTTGTGACATAAGTATAGTAATGTACTATATGCGCATGTAATTAGCAAGGTGAATTATATATGTAGTTATAAATGTTACTACGCATTATTATCTGAATTACATCTGTATTAATGCGACTACCATGTGTTGTTAATTACTGTAGGTTCCACTACGTATCGCAATCCATCACACTTGGGGAAAGACCTAATAATTGTAAACTCTCATCCAATCCCAGAAAATTCGATAAACAGTGATAACGAAGAAGCAGATATCAATTTCTTGGATATGCCTATTCATCAACAAATAACAGCAATATTGGGGAGCTTCCCGGACATTACGGATTACAAACCTTTAGATTTCAGTGACACTGACAGTGGGGATGAGGGTGACTCTGCTTCTCTTATCAATAAAGATAGCAAGGGTCCTTCGATTGTAAAAGTGTGCAATAATAGCAACAGTTCGATGGCAGATATAAATGTGGAGATAAATGCAACGGAAAGCCAAAAACACCAATCTAGTGATGCTACTACTAACAAAGATTATGATAACAGTACAACAAATAGTCATACAATTGTGCAGTCAGAAGATGAAAATATTTATTCAATTGATACAAATTCTATTTGTACAACTTCATTTTCCACTAGGATAAGTGACGATGAGGACAATGGTGGGAACCAAATACCCTGTATGGTCATACTGGAAACTACGATATGAAAATATTAAAAACTATGCCTATGTGCCAGTAACATAAACATGGATTGTACCGCGTAGTATTTTCATTTAGCAGAGACTAGAAAATCTACTATTTTTAATACATTCATTGAGAAATAATAGATCACACCGGTTGAATCTGCCAGACCTTGCATTCGCATAATTCTCATAGTATTACTATAAGCTTAATAGTTATAAACGCCAAAGGCATATTGCGCAAAGCTGATTCGCAAACTTGCATAAAATTCTCGGTAATTCCAAATTTCCAACTTCCATCACACACTCCACCATACAATGAATTCCCTGACATGCAGTAAAGTAAGCTAGTTAGCAGTAGCATGGAAAAGTACATTACGTCATGTTTTTTTCCTAGTCATGCTTACTGATCGGTTACTAACTTCTATATAGGTATTGACGTGGGTCAATCTGCCGTAATCTGTGTATGAGTAAGTATAATATTTATGCAAAATTGCACACAGCACACCTACTCACACAAAGTACACCTACCCATGTAAATATGAAATTACACAGAATAAGTACAGATGTACTATGTACCTATAGACGTATCTATACGATTGCTAAAATACTGTGTAGGTATACATGCAACAGGTTTCTGGGATGACGCTTAGTCCTTTTTTATACATCGAGACTGTCCAAGTGGGACGGACATGTAAATCCCCAGAACAAAAGTAAAACGTCAGAAGTGTCTATTATGGACACAATATAAAAAGCTTGTGACAAAAAATAAGTTGGAAACGTATGCATAATATTTACAAGGAAGGAGAATGTACATCAGTTACTGTGGAGTATGTTAATGCAATACCCTGTGTGAAGTACAAATTTGATACTAGACGTTCTCACAAACACTTTTGTTGTGAGTTATATATAGGTACACAATGTGCAAAGTTAATATCCTACCGATGGTTAAATATAAACTGGAAAAATAATGCTTTTATCTATCTCAATGACCCCCTAAGAGCAGAATGAACAGATTTGCATTGTCTACTGAATTATAATACGGAGTATGGTTAATTTTGTAAACTAACTCCACTTTTGCAACAAATATTAAATTACAACTTCCAGATGAGAAAAAGGGAGTTATTATATATCTGTGCAAAGTGCAAACAGGTGATAGTAGCATGGCATGATAATTCAAGCAAAAAATAATTGCTAGAACTAGAGGAATTTATTATAAGTTTATGCGATGCAATGTAGTATTGAAGCAAAGCTATGTTAAAGCTTGGTTGATGTATATGTAGGGTAGATTATTAGAATCTATATACAATGTACACGAAGTTGTTTGGTGTTCGTGTCATTTCATATTATTAACGATAGCCTATGGCGATAAAGCAGAGTGAACGCAACAATAATGTGTAGGATGATGCAGATGAGTAGTCTTTTACGTCTGTAACATAACATAGGAAGGTGGTTGGAGCTGGCATGATGTTGATGCATACTCTTTGGTTAATAAATGAAAATGTTTCTTGTATTCTGCCGTCATTGAAGCAAAAACCTTGGAAAGCGTGGATAGGTATAGGGATATTTATGTACATCAGTTACACAGTTCACTGTGGCAGGATAGAATAATATTATTCCTGAACAAACTGCGTGTTAGCTTGTTGAACGCTGGAATATTGCCTGCCTGGTGGTGGAGGATCCAGACAGAATACCTTTTCATTTCTCTGCTAGGAATAAAGAAGAGAGCAAGTAAAAGGGTACGCACGGCAGCTGCAGTAAAATTACCCAGCTTTCCTTAACGATACACCTGGTCTGTGCAATTGTTCTGTTTGTGTATACCTGGAATGACCTAGGTCTTTTAATAATTCTTTGTTGGATATATATTCCCTGCCCTCCAGCACTATTTTCTTCGGATTCGGATCCTCAGTCAAGCTTCGAATTAAACTGACGTCTTCACTTTAGTATTTCTTTCGTTCAAACCAACACTATCTGTGACTCTGTTCAATCTAAACACAAAATAGCTCAAGATGTTTCTTATGGAAGACTCCTTGTTATTACCTGTACTAGTTCCTATTGTCGTTGTATCACTTGTTGCAATGGTAAGAGATATTTTTTTATTTAAATTCTATCTGTTCTGGTGGTTAACGAATTATTAAAATCATGTCTTGATTTATCAGGCTGCACTTCTATACAGAAGACAGAAATCCAACAGAGTGGTACGAGACGATTTTTATTCAGAATTTCTTCCCCCAATGTTTGGTAAGCTAAATTCTGAAATTTTTTTACAGAAAAATGACAATTTAAGCAAATTCTTTGTTTGGAAATATTTTTCTCATTTATTGTCTCAATAATTCAATGATGCTTAAAGACATTAAATTGAGGAATATCAGTTTGCTTGTATATAGACTGTTTGCAAAGTGCATCTCATAATTTTGCGGTTTTGATTTGTAGGTCATAATATCCCAAAAGAGCAGACATACATCGTTCCAAGAAACTGGAAACCATCAACCCATGGAAATGGAGTCTACTCTCCTCTATCAATACCTCTTCAAGACATCAAGGGATCCCGAACATCAGTAATTCATGCTTTGCCACCATCAAAAGATTCATTAATTCGTAATGAACCTGAATTTGTGTAGAAAACGGATCATTCACAGTTAACTATTTAGTAAACTTACTATTTTACCTAAATGACTGACAGCCTATCTGTACAACTTATAACTTGAAGAAATTTGTTTTTATACCTAAGTAGAACAAAGCATGTCACAGAGTTCGTCATCGTTTCCGCTATGACTCAATCATTCTGAGTAGTAATACAAAGTTCATTTGAGCAAAGTATGAATCATGACGAATCAATCCCTTTTATGTTAATAAATTCTTGTGATATTTATCTTTTCAAAAAAACTGTTTTATTGTCAACTAAATACCTAATTAGTATCTCATTCTATATAGAGACTATCTCAAATGGAAATACCTAATCGAAAATTAGTATCTCATTCTATATAGAGACTATCTCAAATGGAAATACCTAATCGAAAATTAGTACCTTGACGTAACCTTCTCAAGTAGTATTATAAATACATGACACGTAACCGACTTACGTCTTACGTAAATAGTATAACGTATTTTTCATTTTAGCTTTAGCTAACATCAATAAGACATCATTGTTAGCAAAACCAATGATGAATATAATATTATGTACAAGATGCAGAAGGGAATAGAATAGAAGTATTATTGTAGCAGTCTAATATAATGCAATGAACTGATGGGAAAATTATTCTGGGAATTTGTTTTAATTATACAGAGTGTTCCTTTAAGCTTTAGCATCTACGTATCAAAACAAGCAAATCTGTTATAACAATTCATGGTACTTCTTAGCACGTAGTACTTAGAACTTCAGACTTTCTGCTTGTAATTATATATGGTAGCATATACTTTATAATTACGAATATTTTATCTGCATCGTGTAGTGGATTTACTACTTTACATAAATAAGCCTTAGTCAAGCACTCACTCAATTCAATAATTGTACTGTAAGCATGTAGTAATATTGCTAAATAAGCATAGAGTAATGGCCAAAAGTCAAGTTCTTCATACAATTGTTAACTGCTATGATATAACTATCGCAAATGAGACAGATCTACTCGAAAGTGATTTGTTAATGAGCTTCTTATGGGATTTATTAGTGGTTAACAAAAATGGTAGGTAAATAATTTAGTAATAATGAAGATTTCATATATGGTCAATGCATATCATAGATAGCTTCTGCTAGTCTGTTACTAGAGTCTGATTTATCTGCCTAGGGGCATTTAAAGATGCAGCAGCAGTAGAACTAGCAGCACACTTACTATATACCTTCAGGGAAGTAGCAGGGATGTACTTAGGCATTAGGTGCCATAAAATAAAGTGAAATCAACGCTGCAGCTTCCATTTCTATTCTGTTTAGAGACAAGCATGCAAGATTTACTGATGGCATTTCATAAACATCACGTAGCCGTCCAGTTTGGCTAGCTTGCTTCGAATACCTATACATACATCCTGTCTTGTGACTACTTATTTTTCTCCACAGATGAATGCTGATGTTGAGTTACTACTATGTCAGAACGTCTGTTATGGGTAGAACTAGAACTAGCTTATGGTCTTTGTTTAGTCTACCATTTTATCTTTATTTCAAGTTCACCTTGAGTAAAAATGGAAATCGACATACGGTCAGGCAAATGAAATTAAAGCTGTAATATTATTGTGCCAACTATGTAGACTGCCTAACGCAGGGGTTTACATCATTATGTTAGTTTGTCAAAGTTACCAATACAATACTAAACATGTTAACTCCATATCCTTTTGTGTACAGACTAGTATGCATCTTTACAAACGAAAGGCACGACTGGAATTAAATTGATGCTTAACGCATAATGAGCAGATCTGAAAATTTATGTAATTTATAGGCTTCCAGTCAGTGAAAGATGAAATGCAGCAAAATATAGTGTCTCACATGTCGCCTTTATTATTATGTAATTGTAAATAACAATTATGGTTTATTAGGAACAAAGTTCAAGCTAATAATATATACCTAAGTGTATGGTATATTAGCAGCAGTAGCATAGGTCAGTATATACTGAACATTATTTTAGACACATAAATCAAGTATCGATCTGTGTTAATACTATAATGATTACTAAAAGCATTTCTACAGCATTTACTATTAAGTTGCCAAGTAAGACAGGTTTAGTATTCAGCCTAAAAGGAAATTCGAGTACAGTTCCAGATTTAAATCATAAAGCGGATACAACTGAACATGTTTACAATTACTGGCAATTAGGTTACATATGCAATTTAATTCATGTTTTGTTTGCTTATCTGGTTTTTATTAGGCATAATATTATGACCAATAAATATTCATCTGAGATACACACCGTTTCTGGAGAGCCAGTTTTTTAGCACACCTACTAAAGAAATAAAAGTTGACATTTACAGATAGCGGCATTACAACTTGTTAAATGTAAAGTATAATGATCATCCCATCAGGAAATACATTGTATACATGTACATACATAATATTAACAATATCTTGATGAGTTGCATTGTGCTTCGTACTTTTATAATTTGGTAAATAAGGACATCACCACTATATAATACCTACATGCTCCTTTGTATGCTGTACTGTTACTGCTTTTCTGTCGCTTATTTCCGCATAAGGAAATGATGATAGACAAAACTGTGCAGTTGTAAATATTTTTGTTAAAATGGAAATGCTTCATTTAATTATGGCAATTTTATTCCATCGCTAGACGGTAGGTTTACAATACTTTGGTACACTACCCGCTAAAAGCCAAATACGGTATGCTTTGTTAGTTAATTGTGTCATAATCATGAAGACCAACATTGGATAGAAATTTCTCTTTCTGTGAAAACGCCCAGTGATTCACACGAACAATTATGGCATAAAAGTTGTTTTAAAAAGGAGATGTAGTACACCTTTTACTGTACACATCAAAGGAGAATGAATCATTAAAATGATGTCAATTCTACTAAAACATGTCCATAAAATTGTCATAAAATGCAATGTGAGTGTCCGTTGAATAGAATTAGTTAGTTTTATGTTTACTATGGGCGATGAACCATATGTCATTTAGTCAGAAAATCAAATCAACATTTGCTTGCATCATGTAGTATATAGATACAACTGAAATAGTGGTTTAGATAGCCCTACAGTGTACCTATATATAGAGTCTGTTGACAAGCCGATTTTTCAAAGATAAGATGCAGTGTTGAACATGCATGACTCATATTGACTCAACCTAAATGTTTGCCACTTACCGTTAAAAATGCGTAGTAAGTTCTAATAAATGACATAATACATGATAAATATTCATATTTATGGATGTCATTGTATGTAATTTGTATTAAAAATTCACAAATACGGAAACAAGATTATATATACTTATGTAGATGTGCGATTAGTAGAGAAATCATATGCTAAAAATAGAAAATAAATATAATACAAATCAAAGTTCGTTATTACATAAGATTATCATATCAAAAATATTGTTTATTTAAATACTACAAATAATTGGGTTAGACAAATAGATAATGAATATCGGAATAAGTTATTTGGGAATGTAGGACTATTTATCAAAGCATGAAATTGTTACACTTCTGAAACAAGAGGCGATTAAATACCTAGCATGGAATCAATATGTATTATTTCCTTCGACGAGAAGCCCGTCATTATGTCCTTGCCTTTTACGTACATTTTAATATAACCACTCAGTAATTTGTAATCATTTTCTAGATGGTTTCCAGCAAAATTATAACACAACCGATGATCCAGAGATACTTCTGCAGCAATAAAGAAGATGACCGAATTATTTATTACACCTATTAATTGCGTACAAAAATTTTACAGACCACCCCTGTGGGATCAACAAATGGATAAGAGAAAAAACTTTGTATTATTGACTGTTTATGAAGTCCTCCCATATTGCAGAGGTCGGGAGAGAAGCATGTTGAAGCACATTACACAAAATAGTAAACAACAAATAGGCTTAGGTATTAATTTATTTTTCGGTATTATTTGCTCAAATTATGTTATGTATCTATAATCCCATTTCAACTAACTCACTATCATACTACTTAATGTAAATAAGATAAAGAGGTTTGCAAAATGTTTACGAGTGTCTATAGTGGAGAAATTGGAGCTATGTAAGTTAATGTGAGCATGTAGTCTGCTTTAGACAAATTGCATGGCACATCTAGTACATACATTTGCGTATTATATTGTAATTTTAGGACATTTTTAGCTACTAACAACGATAGAATTTATGAAATGAATATTGATTATATCCAATCTATTACTTCATCCTTAATATATATGGTGTAAATGTATTATTGCCTTTTTCTTCTGATGCATGGGCCAAATCCGTTTTAAATTGGACAAGGAATATTAAATAAGTTGTCATCACGGCCATCATCTAGATGTACAGTACAAAATTTAAAAGAAAATTATTGAACTTCTCATAGTAGACTCATTTGAATAGTCATTTGAAAATGTTCCTCTCCAAATGGTTCAGAAATCAAAATGGAAACTGCAATTCGAGATATTTCGCGAGAAATTTCGCTTATCATTTCATTATGCAAAGATTACTTTCGATTTCATTACTTATTGATCTCTGAACATTTTTGTCGCAACAAAATATGATAGGGAATAGGGAATATATGGGATTCAGGTTCAGACACAGTAAGGACTAAGGACAAAGCGTAAATTTTGTATACAGTATACAGACCTGTGTGATAAGATGACGATTCAATTTGAAGAATCTAGTTGCCGTTATGTATCGAGGCTTCATACTTAAAGCAACTAATATGCCCTGGATCTGAAAACCGAATTAAAAACCATTTTGACATGCAGAATATTCAAATAATGTAACTTATTCGGCTAAGATATTATAAATGATTTTCAGATAAATGATTCCAACCTGGATGTTTGCTTCAGGTGACAAATTGTAAACGGCAGCATCTCTCATAGACTTCATTGAATATCCAGCTTCTTTCTGAACTCTCTCACTTGCATTACACAGAGAAAAGAGCCAAATTGCATGGGCAACAACTGTGCTTGGAGGAATGATAACGGAAAATCCGCGATGAAAATTGGAAGTTATATAAATGCAAAAGTAGACGTTCACAAGAGCCGAAGTGATGGTCAACAGCATTTCCAGGATAATATAAAATCCGAAAATTCGGCTGAAATCTTCACACAAATCTTCTAATGCTGCAAATGTATTGTAGTGGCGGAGAAAAGAGTGATAGTCTTTAATGACAGTTGAGGATGTTTTGGTAAGGACAGTGAAACAATTTTGCAGGATTCTGCATACGGAAATGAAGATCATGGAGAGTAGTAAATGTGTGGACATTTGAATAAAGAAAGTGATGAAAAAGAATGTATAAAGGAAGAAGTAGGGGTTTGAATTTCTTTCGAAATATATGGAAAAGAAATCCCAGAAATAAATGATTCCAAATGTTGCATGGACAGTTGCAAAAGTAAGCCAACAAGTTAGAGTAACTCTGCCAAGAATGTAAGTGCAACGAAAAGTTATTTTTTGTCGCTGAGGAAAATTGGAAATGATTTTTTGAAGATTGTTCCATAAAAGGCACAAGGAATTTGCCATAAAATGTGAAGCGACCATTGTAGAGAATCCAGTGATGCATTGTCCAGCCATAAATACCATTTGGGCAATGCAATCCATGACACTTGCATTTCGACTCAATTCGAATAGAACATATTGCATGAATCTGATAAAAATTGCAGAGATGCTTGCATGTGTGGTGAGAAATATGAAGCTGTATATTGATATCGAAGAAAATATGGAATGTTTGATGGAGCCATTTTTTAGACACTGTATAGGAAATACACCACAAAATCTACAACATAACAGTAAAGGGTGTAACAAAGTTATGAGTATATGATCTGAGGAGGCGAGAAGGATGTTGTTGATGATCTTGCTATTTCCTTTTTTATTTTTATTGTTACTATCTGAATTAGGTGCTCTTTCAGAAAATTCCGATTGGTCATCATGATAAGTAGGAGATGAGGCTTGATTATTATCAAACTGAAGAAGTTCTGAATCTGTGTTGACTGAACCGAATGAATTAACACTTATAGTTGATAAGGTTGAAGATGTGTCGTCGGTCATAGTCTTAATTATTATTTAAGTGATGAAAAATTATTTAGAAATAAATCGTAGTACAAAGTATTTTCAAATAAGTAGTTACTATTTACGTCGGGATTGTCATCAAAATTTTCTGTTAATTACCTGTAGATACAACCTTGAGCTACATAACTATTTTTTATTACACCTTCCTGATTAAGTCTTGTCTTAATCAGTAATTTATTATATGTAATATTATAATTACTTTATATTATGTGCTTTGTGTGTGACTTATTTAGCAGTATGTAATGATGCAGGAGTTTTAAATGATAATCTCAGTCACTCGGAACGAATACTATTTTTTGGAACGCAGAACAGAATTAATTTAAGCCAGCAGGAGAAAGTATATTATTAGTAGTTTAGTAGTGTCTCTTAATACTCTTTCTATTAGATATTATTATCACCAATATGTTGAAGGTGGAACATTAGGAACTTGCAAAGAACTTACTATTACCATGCATTACTTTCCAGGCTTATCTCTTACTGAAAAGAAAACCGTGTATCGATTTTATCATTTTACCATAATGGTCATTCATGAATTAATAACCAGCTCCATAAACTGTAGTTATAATAAAGTATAGTAGATTCAATAAAGAATCGTAAAAATAGCTGATTTATTAAGTACTACATTATGTATAGTACCTACAATGTTCTAGGTTTCAATTTCAACAAATGTTATAGCCCCTTCATATTTATTACAATAGACTGACGAAATGAGTTGACTATCAACCCAACGCCCTATCAATGCATTGAATCACTGTATTCAATGCAATAATAAATATCTGAGTAAGAGTTACATAATTTCTTTGGTGCAAATAAAATATCTTACTAATATATATCTAGGTCCATGGTGGAAATAAAATTAGTAGCCATTACTATTTTGCTAGCATCGTAATAACCATTTGATGATACGTTTGGTTTATGACTGGACATAATTTAGTACACTATTTTCTTTTCATCCTTTTCTGTTAGTACTATATAGAGATAGAGATATATTTTATATCAGAAAAAAATAGCACAACATTGTAAAAAATTCGGCTCAGAAAATAGTAAATTCATCCGTAAGTCATACTGAGTCCTTCATTTGTACGTTGTACCATCATTGCCGACAATATTGCTTGCAGTGGGAATCGAACCCATAATTGACTAGCAATTTTGGCGTCTGATGCACATTGCTAGCTAGATTGATTCATAACATTAGGCATTCCACGTATAATTATGTTGTGTTGTAATATTACTATTGCCATTCGGAAAATCGCGCTGCCACGAAAAAGTAAGCACAGTATAAATATTATGATGATGATGAGAAAGACGATGAGTCATTTAGCGTAGCGGTAGCAGATCACAGGTTGAAGCTATGCGTCTTATATTATTTGTAGTTTTGACAAAATCACTTTTTCCTGAAGGTCAAAACATCGTTGTCTGGTCTATTACAGGCAAAGAAAGTGCTGTCCTCAGATTTCTAGCACTATTTTATGCATTAGTCGTTTAAAAAAATGACCTAATTTTAGATATCACTTTCCCCTTTTTTGTAAAATAACATGTTTTGTATTTCCTGAAGTCAATTTACAGCCGATTGACCGTTCTCAAGCGAATATTATCATGATTGGAATTACTTAAAATCAATTTCGACATTCGATAGTATTCGACACAAAAGGTGGATTCAAAGTTTTGAAGTCTCTCTAGACGGTGGGGCTAAATGACACATAAGGGATGTTGCTTCCACCGAAATTAAATGTATGACAGAGATGCTATATGTGAGCGATAGATTTACTTCATTACTTCTATAGAACAACTCAAAAATGTGGAATAAAATGGAAAATACGCATCAGTAGAAGACAAATGTTAATCATGCAGCAATGCAATTTCTAAAGCTGTCTGTTTCTGTTTTCTGAGTTTGTTGGGTGTATCTATTCTATTTGTAGAAACTTAGCTGCCTTCTACTTCTTACCCATGAGAATACACGCAAGTACTAATCTTGCCAACTAACAACACAATGTGAATGTTATTAGATTTATATTCAACCTTTCCTTGATGCTGTTTTCCGAATATCCCTATTTTAACTCCGTGAGGAAGTAAATACAAAAACAATTGCAATCAATGGCAAAGGTCGTTTTACGCGGCATGTTATTTCATTTCAGTTCGAAATAATTATTATCTCGTCTTTATCTATTCTACTTACATTTACTCTGATGAAAAATATGAAAATGTAATTCTCTTACACTGCCGTACGTAATACCACTCGCTCTACAAAAAATGCTACGCACAGGTTCATTTATTGTAGAAATATTATAGGTTCATTTAAACTGGCAATTGTTTTTCACTTTCCATTTTATTCACGTGTATAGAAATCAATGGCTAACTTCTGTAAGAAATTATAATGTGCTCTTTTCAGTTCTCTATTTGTTTTTATTACAGTTGGATTTGGATATCAAAGTGTGTATAAATGGAATAATAATGTACCTTTAGGTCATTGGGTCGTATTCGTTGTATAATCCTTAGTAAATATTTCATTAGCTAAGTCTATTGGTTGCTTAAAGTAGAAAATAAAAGTTCAATGTATTAGTATTTGTTGCATGTCCTATTTAAGTTCTTATTCCGATGTAATAGCATAAAACAGGACCATCCTGTACTGCCGACTGAGGATACAACAGTATTTCATAGCTGTGCATTACGTGGGATATAATTTAAACCGTTTGTAAATTGTAATTGAATTGCATAATGCACATCCTGCACTTAACATGGCTTGCTTATGTAATTTTTGTTATCAGAGAACAAATCTTCCATCGAACACTTATTATTAAAAGATTGATGAGCTTTACCTATGCACCAACCTACCTCGTTGGAAATAGAAAGCTTTTACTCTGACAAATAACTGATATATATAACGTTACTCCTAATTTGAAAGGGATTTCTCAGGCTACATTCATTCATTCATGAACTTATTCAGTTTATAGTTACCGAATACAATTTACTCTGGTAATTACTTACAAACAATGTGATGCTTACTGACGAATGCGAAAATGCGAATGTCATGCAAGAAACATATACAGTACAATGCAGTTTTGCTACCCCATTTATTATTAATCACTGGAGATGAAGCAAGAGACACAATACCTTGTAATTTATAGCTTTAGAGTCCGGAATATAATAACATATTTTTAATGGGAACTCTCATGAGCTTCTACCTCAAACAATTAATGGATGTACTATTGTGGCATAATTTAATAGCCAAGTTCATAATTATTTCCCATAGTATTCCGCCGATGCCTTAACATAATAAAATCATTAGGACAGGACTCAACAAAATATTACAGCACTAATCCATGTATATTATATAATATAAAAATGTTTATATATTTAGAGGCAGGATTGACAGCACCGCAACTGTCTATAGTGTTCATATGGCCATAAAGATTGGCAAGAGTTTGTTCACTTAGTTGGCTTGATGACCGTTTGACGTCAATAGACGACCTTAATCCTTTTATATTTTATACTAGAAAGAAATTGGACAACATTGTAAAAAATTCGGCTCAGAGTGTAATTTGTTCATTCGTGTATAATATACACGTTATAACGTCAAAACCATACTATAAATCATTGCCGTCAATGCAGCCGACAGTGGGAATAGAACTCAAAATTGCCTATCGCATTCGGAGTCTGATGCGCACTGCCACCTAAGATTGATTGGCAATTTTTAGGATTTTACGTATACTTGTGTTGTGATTAATATTGCGATTGAGAAAGTCGCGTGAACACGGGCTAGGAAGCGTGAGTTATTTTAGTGGTAACAGGTTTCAGTTTCAAGTAACATAAATGCCATTAAGATATGCGTCTTATATTTGAAGTTTTGAAAATGCACTAATAAAACAAAAAGAAAAAATAGCTGGAAATTCATGGACAGAATAAAGTATAGAAGAAGAAGTGTGAAGAAGAATGTTTTTTCAAGTTTGGTTCAAGTTCGCTCCATTCGAGGATATTCAATTGCATCGCTCCAAGTTTATGTATGCATGTTAGCTGTGAGTGTGCATTTTCAATGCGGGTTATCGCCTAGTAAGAGTTCAGAAAAGCAGTAAGCCCAGTCGACGTAGCTTTACCAGACGTCCACTACAATGGACACCCGACAGCAACCACAACCATGCCACTTAACGACAATAACAAAATATGATAACGTTTCGAATAGTTTCGAATTTACTCGAAAAGTTTCAAATTTAATCGTAAAGTTTCGAATTTACTCGAAAAGTTTCGAATTTAATCGGAAAGTTTCGAATTTACTCGAAAAGTTTCGAATTTAATCGAAAAGTTTCGAATTTAT